>WYDI02023434.1:0-189834 GCA_009867235.2 Psittacus erithacus | reverse complement strand
CCCGCCCCGTCCCGCCCCGCCGCCCGCCCGGCGCCCCGCGGGCGCGGTGGAGGGCGGCGGGCGGCCGGGGCGGGCGGAGGGAAAGGAAACGGCCCCGGTGCTCCCCGCCCGCCGCCGCGCGTCGCCGCAGCTGGGGCGCGGCGGGAGCAGAGCTCGGGCGCGGGGCGCTCCGCACCGCTCCGCTCCGCATCGCCCCGCACGGACCTGCCCGCGGCCCCGGAGATGAAGAGAGTTTGCACGCTGCCCCTCTGGCTCTGGCTCGGCATTGTCTCGGAGGCAGGTGAGCGCCGCGGGGCTCTGCTCTGCCGGGACCCACCGGACCGGACCGGGGCTGCGGGCTGCCCGCTCCGCCGCCCGCCCCGCACCTGCGGGCGCGCTGGAAGGGAGGGGACCCGGCGCTGCCTGTCGCGGCTCCCACATCCCGGACGGGGATGTGCCGGGATCCAGCGCTACGCGTCCCGGCGTCTCCCAGCCCCGACGGGGACCGGCGCCGCCCTCCCCGGGGTCCCCCAGCCCTGGCGGAGGCGAGCGGCGGTGCCCGCCCGGGTGTCCCCGACGGCTGTGACCGCGTCCCCTCAGGGAGAGGATGGGACGGGACGGGACGGGAGGACGCTGCTGCCGTCCCTGCGGGTGGCGGGGTGACCCGTGGGGAGCACTCGGCGTGCCCGTGCCGCTCGCTGCGAGCAGGGAGAAGCCGCAAGGGACTCCCGCAGGAGGGGTTTCTTCGCGCAGGGCCGGGAGGGGAGGCTGGAAGCCGGCTCCATGCGCTGAGTATTTGGTTTTCATGCACGGCGTCGTTAATTTGTGAGCGTCGGGCAGCGTGTTGGGGAGGAGGGTGCGAGGAGGTGGTGGGCCGTGCGATGCCGTCCAGGCTGCCTCTGCCAGTGGTCAGTGGCCACTGTGGTCCACCTTGGAAGTCACCCAGAGCAGATCCTGGTAAAACACTTTTCCTTCCCATAGCGCTTCTGGGGTAAAAGGCTGCTGGGCAGTGAGTCAAGCCCCTGGCCAAAGCTTGGATCATGTGGATGTGGGACCACAGCAGAGATGGGGCTGCAGTGCCTGTCCAGAGAGCAGAGACCGTGGGGCAAAGCAGAGCTGGGTGGGTGCTGCCAGGGCAGCAGAGATGGGGCACCAGCCCCACCAGCTTCCCCTTGGGGAAGCTCCTGCTCACACAGGCGGAGAGTTTGCCACCTGTATCAGAGCAAGATGGACAGAACGTTGGTGATGCTGGAAGCTTGTGATGTGGGGAGGTGAATTTGGGGAGCATAAATAGAATTCTCTGTCGCCTCAGCTCAGCGATTCACTGTCACTGGTGGCGTTTGCTGCCATCACTGAAGTGAGCTCACAGGAGGGCTGCAGGTCCAGCCACAGAGATGCGGCATGGACACCATCACCGGCAGCAGCACCATCAACCTGCTCTGCCCAAAATGCTGCTGATGGCTCTGGTGCCACCAGGCTGAAGGATCCATCAGGCTGCTGGAGCTTGAGGAGCTCTGAGAGGCAGGGGAGGAAGGGACCTGCTGCTGGTGGCATCGTGGCAGGAGATGCTGCTGCTCAAAGCTCTCTTGTTAGCAATTTGTAAAGCATCATGTAGCTGCTCTCAGGTTCTTTCATCTCCCGGAGGTGTGGGGCTGGGTGTCGGGGAGGCTCTGGCCAGCGCGGCTGCGTGATGCGCGGGGCCTCCTCGGCACAGAGCTTTGAAGCTCTCCGGCACTGCCTGATTAGCGCAGCGACAACGGAGATGTGGAGCTGAACCAGGGGATCGTACCCTGGGGATTTGCTGCCTCTCCTGTTCTACCTGAGCCCAATTTGTCAGTGCATAAAGGACACACAAATTCCTTGTTAACCATAATGTCAACTGGTGAAAATACTGCTTGCCTTGGAAGCAGGGATGGGGGTTTGAGACTGTTCCACCTGGAAAGGGTGAAATATTCATCTCGGCATCACAATAACTCTGTCCTGGCACTTCATCCTGCTTGTTCCTCCACCTTGGTACCTGGTTATATGGGGTAGCAGGGGATGCTATGTGTACGAGCCCACAGTCTCTCCCTACATCCCAGCTCCACAGTGCTTCAAGGATGGAGTGGAACTGGGAGCGTGTGCTCCCTGCAGAGCAGCGCTGACCACCTCACTGCCAAATATCCCATGGTTGACTCTGACTTGCTGCTTTCAAGAGCATGTGCCCTCAGTGTGAGGGAAGGGTCTGTGCTTGTGTAGGACCTGAGCCGATTACGTTGGCTGCTGCTGCCTGCCCTCCTTTAAGGTCACACAGACCTTCCCAACTGGGTGCCCCAACAGCCCCGCACTGACTGTGCCAGCAGCAACATTTTCCTTTGCAGCTGGGATTTGAAGCAGTTGCTTTATTGCTAGTAATAAACACGGGCCATTTCAGCAACACCCCCCACGAGTGCACAGCAAACCCCGCTCTGGCTTAACCCAGTTCATTGTTAGTGATGAAGCAGAGCCAGGGCCTCCAAGGAAAAGGTGGATTATGGAAGGGATGCAGCCCTTGGTCCCCAGGGAGGGGGCAGCCATGGCCCTTGTGCCCCGCTGTCTGCTTAGGAATGATTTTGGATGAATGGGCTGCAACTACTGCCCTGGGATCTGGCAGGGGCGCACAGCCCCGCGGCTTGCTGCCTGCACAAACAGTCTGCTGCTGAGCTCAGCTTGACGTCAGGTTGGGGTGATGCTCCCCCAGCAGCACCATGTCCCCAGCCAACGCAGGCAGGGTGGGAAGGGGCTTCCTCCAGCATATCCCACCCCACTCTGCTAGCCCTCTCCCATGGGCTCACTCCATACGGGATCACAGTCCCTGGGGTGTCTCTTGGCTCCACGTTGATGTGGGGTTTTCCAGGGCTGGCGTGGGAAGAGCAGGTGCTCCCGGCCGGCAGGGAGGGAACAGGCTGTTCCCAATGTCCCAGGGCAGTTCCTGGGGAGGGAAAGGGAGAGCAGGATCCCACGGGAACAGCAGCATGGCCAGGCGGCAGTTTCCCAATGATGCACAGGGCATACGCAGTGCTTGGGAGGCTGCTTCATAGAGCAGGAGGGGGCTTTTGATGGGTGCCCAGGTCCGCCCATCTCTCAGCAGCTTTGGGAAGCAATGTGAGCCCTGGAGACAGCACCCATCTCACCCACCTTCTCCCCAACCACTCGAGCGGGTCCAGCACAGGCATCTCCAAATGAACATGGTGTCTTCATGTTCAGCATGCTGGCCTGAAACAGCTCCAAGCAATGGGGACAAGCTGGGGGGTATCCCTTGACCCCCATTTTGGAAGGTTGTATATTCAAACCCATTGGTGGGGAGAAGCTGCAATAAGCCTGAAGTACTGGGGAGCCTGGGGGAGTCTTGTAGGTGTGGGGAGCAGCAGAAAGCCCTGTGACGGCCGGACCCCACTGCACTGCCCATGGAGGGTGGGGAGCTGGAGCGGAGCAGCAGTGGTTGTGGTGGTTTCCGTGTGAGGAATGACGAAACGTCACAGGGCTCTTCCGCTGGGAAAGACGGGCCGGGCATTGCGACACAGGGCTGTACAATCACTGCTCGCCTGGAGAAGGCTGTTCCTGGTGTGTTTCTGTGCTGGGAGGATGCGGAGCGCGGTGGGGGCCAGTGGCTTGTTGTGGAGCTTGTCGCCAAGGAGCCTTGTGGGTGTTAGATATTTGCCTAGGATCATACATGGAAAATACATGGTTTTGCCAGGAAAAAGTCCACAGGTGGTTGGTTAAAGATGAATGCCCCCTTTCCCACCCAGGCTGTGAGCCAGAGGTGCCAGTGCTGTGCTTCACCTTCACTTACCCCTATGCAGGAACCTCCTGCAGACCTCCACCAGGGCAAGGGGGAGCAGGGAGCCAGGCACAGAGTCCCAGAGGGTCCCACCCAAACTGGGTGCTATGGGGGGACTGCGACCGCCCAGTGCATGCCAGTGTCTGCTGGGGCGACCAGAACTGAGCCTTGCCCTGGGCCAGAGCTGGAATTATCTTGCGTCCTTCATTAGGAAAAGAAATACCGCTGCAGCTGCACTGGCATCTACTGCCTAGTTAAATTAATTCCAGGGGTTTATTGCCTCTGGCTATCCCACGTCTTTGTTTCTTATTTCGCGTTGTTAAAAGAGAGGGTTATAGGGATCCCAGGGGGGCTTTTTTCTCTCCGGCCAAGCTGGTTTTGGTACACAGTATTATTGCCTATCTGCAGTGCCTCATTGTTAATCCCGAATAGTGGAAGTGGAGATGGCCTGCGGTCAAGTGGGCGAGGAGGCACGAGCTGCAGGCAAATCACTGCATCTCTAGGTGCAAGTTCAACAGGAGGAGGGTGAAAACCTGGCCCTGCGGCAGCCAGTGCTGAAACTCCCACTGAGCTTCATAAGCTGAGGGTATTAAGCAGGGAGTCTCTGCTGGAGTCGTTTCCCTGCTGAGGTAGCAGAAACAGGTTTGAGCCGGTGACTTGCGTTTCACCTTACAACTTCTCCCACTTGTGAATTGCTTTTCTTGCTGAGTTTCTGCCCCCTCCTTCCAAGGCGAGGATCTCCAGGGCAGGTTTTACAGGCCAAGCCTGGAGGTGCCATCGGATGGATGTCATGCGCTAATGAGGGAGGATCAGTTTAGGGGGTCAGGAAAAGACTCCAAACTGGAGGAACACAGAGAACACAGAACACGCAGAGAACGCGAGCACGCAGGGAACACCCCACCACAGGTGATGGGCAAAGGCAAGTGCCGTGGTCTCCCTGACTCTGAGCACTGCTGCTGCTCTCCTGCTCTGCTTCTGTGCAGTGAAAGGCAGCAGGGACCCCAGGGCTGTCCCCAGGAAGGACCATGAGAAAGGGCTCAGTGGATTGCAGATTGTCCTGGTCCCTCTTACTGATGGGCAGAGCCCTGGGGTGAGCGGAGAGGAAGATGAGATGTGATTTTACCTGTCTGCAGCAGTCAGGACAAGGTTGGTTACAAGTCCTGGTAGAGCCTGGAAAACCGCAGTTTAGTTGCAGAGGGATAGGCAAGAGAATAAGCTCAACCCTGCTTCTGGTCTCAGTGCATGCATAGAGGAAAGTGATCTGAATAGCTCAATAATGCTTTTGGGACCCATTGGTGCCATGCAAGGTGTAGCCACCCACCTGTGTGCAGACATTGGAGGGGTTAAGCCTTCTCCTGGCCATAACTCCAGTTGGAAAATGCTAGCCAGTGTGCCGAGTCCACCCACCTTGATCTGTGGTGTGAGTGCTGGTGATGCAGCACCCATGCAGCATCCCATCCCAGCGCCTGTACAGCATCCTACCATGGCCACACTGCACAGCCTGGTGAGGCCACCGGCCCGGCCAGGCTCCAGGGGCCAGGGTATGCCCCTGGGAAGGGTTAATCGAGGAGGAGCGGTCCTGATGCCAGGCTGGGTGTCCAGGTTCTCCCTTGGCGGAGGTCAGTGGTGGTTCATGGGAAAGGAAAAATTGGCAGCTGGGCCGGATGTCCCTGCATTTCCCCTCTTCCTGCAGCCGCCTGAACGACGTTCCTTATTTAGCTTTCCTGACGGACAGGAGGAATCTGATGGCGGAAACTGTCACTGCCTGATAACAGCTCAGGGACCCCTTTATGATGGGCGGCACAGCAGGGAACAGGGCAGCGTTCCTCCTCACTGGAGGGGAGAAGCTGGGTAGTTGGGGCTGCCCTTTGCTCCGGGATTCTAGGGGTGTCGGTAGGGAGGGAAGGGCACTCACAGCCCTTCCCTCTATGCTGGTTTGTGTATGGACCCCTTCAGTGCTATTTAAAAGACTCTCAAGGCCAAGAAGTGATGGTGAATATATATCACATTGGCACTTCTTTTTGGTGAGGCATCTGAGCTGGTGAAAGGGCCATGGATGGGAAGAGGGGAGGCATGGAGCAAAGCCACCCTGCTGATGTCTGAGACCAGGTGAGGCTTTCTTTCCATTCACTGGCAATGAGGATGTAAAGGGCAGCCAAGGCTGGGTTGCTTCAGCAGGAGCTGGGAATGACGACCAGTGCCAGGAGTACATCAGTACTGGGACTGGCTCCCATACAAGAGTGCTCTGACCGAGTAGATAAACACTGCAAAGATGTTACTGCATGTTTTATTGTCCCCAGCTTTCTCTCCATAGAAGCTGGCATCTTGTTAGCGTCTGAGCCATTCTCTGCTATGTGCCCATGGTGACCAGCCTCAAAAACCACAAAAGGTCCTGAAATACAGCCTGTATTTCAATGTATCCATTGATTTTTATCTTGCATCTGTAGAGGCCACCAGGCTGCTGCCATACCAAGAGCATTGTTTCCATGGCAATTAATGTATTTAAAAAGGGCAGAATGTACAGCTAGACTGTACTTTTTAAAGAGCAAGCCCTGAGCAAGGCAGCTCTTGCTGCTGGACTGGACCTTGGACTCTCAGTCCATGCAATGCACAGGCTGGCATCGCTTGGGATGCAGGGCATTGTGGCACAGGGCTCCCACAGACCTGTGAGGCTACAGCCTGGAACCCTGAGGTCACCAGCTCTCTGCTGCTCAGAGAGTTTTGTGTTCCCTGGGAGCTGGATGCTCCAAGGTTTGTGTTTGACCGTTTCAGTTTTAGCTGAGCATCTTCCTCCAAGACCTCAAATCTCAGCGGGAACTCACAGGTTTCTGTGCTCTCTGAGCAATCCATTATATGACCAGATCAGCTACCTGAGCATCCGTGAGTTGCAGGGCTGAGGTATAGGTCCTCAAACTGTGCTGGTACCTCAGGACTAAATGCTTCTCATTTCAGCCAAGTTCAAATTCCTTTTGTTTGCTTTCCATCATCAAGCAGCAGAGGAGGTCCACATGGAGGGAATTGCTGTACCAGTCCATTTGTGGTTATTTATTGCTCTGTCGGTGCCACAGATGTGTGGAAGGCTGGTTGACATGGGCAAGAAGCAGGGACTCCTGCCTCCTGCCCCGAACCCCCGTGCACATTTCTGATGTGCTGGGGATGAGGTAGACACCCACAGGGGATAAGAGGGCTTTGCATTCTCCTGGCTATTCCAGGGCAAAGAAAGCAGCAAAATTCATATTGCCAGTTGTTTGAAATTATATTTATTTCTTATGGCATCACTTCCTCGCATGATGCATAGTTGCCATTGCAGCGAGATGAGTTAACTTCCTGATATACCTTCCTGGGCAGGAGTCATCTCACCCAGTCCCATCACATTAAACTTCAGTGTGCAGCCTAAGGCACTTGCTCTACAGTCAGTGTGAGAGAGAAAAGCTCTTTCAGAGGCTCCCCATCCCATCCTCAAAGAGGTGTTGAAGGAATTGCTTTGGGGAGGTGATGGCTGAGGCTGCTCCCAGCCTGTATGGTGTCCACACATCTGTGTGTCTCCAGGACCAGCACTGTGCCTCTGCCAGGTTGCGTTTCACCCCATGATCCACCCTCTTCCTCACTGACTGCCCTGGCTCTCTCCACCGCAGCTTGCAGCTCCATGAGGGGACAGGCATGGACTGGTGGAGGGTAAAATGAAAGAGCAGCATCAACCAAAACAACCAATGGCCCCCGCCTCTGGAGACGTGGCCAGGAGGAGGGTGGAAGGTACCCGGATCATGTGGAGTGAGTAGTAGACAAAGGAAGGAAGTTTTTATTACTGGACCAAATCCTGAAGTCCTTCAGTTGTATTTAGGCCAATGCTTCCATGACTGCAGTGGAGACTGGACTGAGTAAAGAGAGAAGAAAGGGCTTCAGCATCTGGCCCCTGGGTAATTGTCACATGGGAAGCTTATAAGGAATTTGCATGCTCACAATGGCTTTGCTGAGCAGTCAGTGCTAGCAGTGCCCATGGCAGCCAGGCTCCTGCCTGGCTCCCTGTCCCCTTCCTCTCTGGGGACACGAAGCACCCATCCTCTGGTGGGTTCACATTTCAGCCCCTGGCAGGGGTTCGTGGGGGTCAGCAGATCCTATGGGGCCAAGTGGGATGGTGGCTGCACAGGTTTGGGATGGTCTGTCTGCACATTCATGAGGCCCAGGGAGGGGTTTTGGGTCCTCCATCAGCTTTCTGAGATTCTGAGGCTCTTGGGCTCTTCATGCAGCAGGGAAGTCTGTTAAAGAGTTACTGGTTTCATGTGTTCTCCCCTAAAAGAAACCGCAGAAAGCTGTGTAGCAGAGCGTGGAAAACCCTCCATCTGTTTCCCTGCATGCAGAAGGTTCTGTGTTTGCTGGGAGAAGCATGCATGTGTCTGCACAGACACACTCACCTGCGCTGACAGTGAGGTTCAGCTCTGGGCATGGCTCTCCATTGTGACTTCTTTTCCCCATTTCTGAAATACTGGCATCTGCTGAGATGGGTGTTAGATGCAGTGACTGAAAAGAGTAAATACTGACAGAAGTGAGGGTCAAGTCAGCAGTTTCCATGGATGACAGTAAGTCTTGATATTTTCTAAGGCAAGAAGGCTGGGTATGAATTGTAGTTTATACTCAGATTTGGAAGGGCCAGCTCAGAGTGATGGCAGCAGCAAAATAGCATCCAGGAGATGTGACGACATCCAGCACCCACGGAAATCCATCACTTATGTGTTGGGTTATCCTAGCCTGAGCAGAGTCCCCAGTGAGGTGTAATCTGGTCTAAGTGGCCATCATCCCTTCACCAAGCTGCAGTGCTCGGCCCTTGGGGAGTAAAGGGCAGAAGTTTAATGGTGTGTCCCAAAAGCACGGCGGATGGCTGCAATGTGGGATGCTCCCACGGGAGATGCGCTCATGCTGAGAAAACCCCAGTGCTGCTGGGCCTGAAGTGCATGGTCCTTGTGCTGGGATGGAGCATGGGGAAAGCAACCACCTTGCCTGCAAATGGAGCTACCTAGCGAAGCCTTTGTAAAGCAATTCAACTAATGTAGCTTGCATCTGGGCCTGATGACTCCTCAGTTGGTTTGTTGGCTGTTGCCAGACTTGGCAGGTCCTGGCTGCTGCCTCTAAGTGCTGGTGCTGGGATGGGATCTTCATCTCCCCTCTGTGCCATGACATCTCAGTGTGCAAGTGAAAGGGAGCCACAGAATACCCCATACCACCCTGTTCTGTGCAAACAGGCTCAGACGCAATGTATGTCCTGTTGGGTGGCAGCATTCCAATGGGATTTTCCTACTTGGTCAGATAGATCCACCACGTTTGCTTGCTCACATGCTACAAGGACTAATGGAGGCAATCAGAAGGCATGGCTGGTGGCTTGCTGTCCCCAGTTTGCACACATGAGGATGGGCAAACCTCCAGTGCTGTAGGGAGGAAGGAACTTTTCCGATGACATCAGTCACACCAGAGCTGCACCCAGCCCAAGGTGAGATGCTGCTGCTATGGTGCCTGCATTGCCCAACATTGCCCTTCCACAATGCTTGGTATTTCACAATATTTATGGCTGCTCTTCACCCTTGGCTACTTAGACAAATAAAGCCTAATGCAGCCTGAGGCACTTAATCCCTGGCTCTCCAGCCTCCCAGCAATAACAAGGCCTGGGTGGCATTTCAAAGAATGCTCTGGGGAAGAGGGGGAGCGCTGGGGTCTATTTTTTATATGGCAGTGGAAATACAACCCTGCATTCATTGAAGATAAGCAGCGCTGGCCGGGCTGAGCTCCTGCTCTGAGGTTATAGTGGTGATGGAAGGCAGGAGACTGTGCACAGCGCTGGCCCCACAGTAACCTTTGCCAGAAGAAAAACACTTCTTAGTACAATAGTAGATTTAAAAAAAAAGAAGAAAAACAAACAGGGCCCCATGTGAACTTAGGAAACCTGTGCTGGCGTGAGGAGAGATGCGCTGCTGAAATGGCCTGAACAGCACCTGGAAAGGCTCTGGCACCCAGACCCATGTTGCTGGGAATGGGAAAGGGCCCGTGTGGTCCTCAGCGCCTTGGTCCAGTGTGATGCCAAAACAGCCCCACTGCCAAACAGCTTCCCCTGCCTTTGTGGTCCGAGCCAATGTCTTCCCTTCGTTCACGCCTTGGCTTTCCCAAGGAAGGCGATCCCCAGCCTCACCCCACGGCTCTGAGCACCGGGTACCTTGTGGTGACCAAATAGGGGCAGCCAAGGAAGTGGCGTGTTGTCTCTTTAGCACAATTTCCCTGCTAGTACTTGCGCTCCTTTGGTGGAAGTCATTAGCATGTGTAAACGCTTCCTTCCCATTGCGTCCGCTTGCGTGCTCTCCCCGCTGAGCTTCGTGGCAAGGGAAGCACCTTTGAATGGGAAAACAACAGCCAGGCTCCGAGTGTTAACAAGAGCACGAACGGGTGTTTATGAAACTTGGTAACCCTCTTGTAAACTATTTTTAAAAGGCAGCATAATGTGTTTTAGCTCAACTGGCCTCCAAATAGCACCAGGGTCCAACGCTGCCATTTAGGCTGGGTGTTTCATCGTAGGAACTGTGCTATGATAGTGTGACATTTCCAACTCAGCCTTTCTTGGAAGGGAATTAAATGAGTTTCATAGCGCGTGAGGGGTGTTATGTGGAGGTGGAGAGAAAAATCTGTGCAGATGTTAAACAGCCAGCTAATCTCAAGTGACGCGAATGCCCTGATACACTTTGGCTCTCGCGGAGGATGATTATCATCTCCTGCTGCAGCGGGTCCTGGCTTGTGGTCACAGCTCTGTGCCAAGAGAAACGGAGAGTGTGTGCACTGAACTTGCCACCACTGCCCTGCACAGCTCCGTGGGGCTGGCTTTCCTTCCAGCGCCCAGAGTCTCTCCATCTTCAAGTCTTTTTGGCCATTAGGAAGCAGATAGGATCACTGACCTGGGGGTGGGGAGCAACCAGCAAAGCCCTATGTGGGGGGGAAGAGCTTTGCTGTGCTCTCTGGAGTCCTCCCCTCTTGAGGACCCTGTAAAGAGCAGAGTAAGATTCGTATTAACACATTAGGGGAGGCTCTGGGTTTGGCCAGCTCCGGCTGCTTTCAAGCATGGCACAAAGCCGAGCTGTGCCATGCTTTCCAGGAGCATTGAAATTTCTTATCTCCTGCGTTGCCATAGGTGCATTTACCCCATGGAATTGCACCTCCTGTCCTGCTTGTGCTTGATGCCAGGAGGGCTCTTAGATCTGCAGCGAGCGCTCAGAGCTCTTCCAGCAGCCCTCTCTGCTTGAGCACGTCTGACCTCGTACCTGAGGCTTCCTTCCTCTGCCGCTAGCTCTGATGACTAATTCTGCTTTGAAGAGCGTGTGCCTGTGATCTTCCTGCCTCTCCTCGTGCCCACCCCGACGGAGGCAGCAGAAGGGGTCGTGCAGATGCGCACGTGCGGGTGTGCATGCGGGAAGCGGAGCCGGGGAAGGGGGGTTCGTGCTCTCCTTCTCCCCATGCTCATGCCCATGACCACCCTTCCCTTTGCTTTTTTATTATGATTATTTTTAGATTATACTCGATGCTGGAAAACCTCGCTTTGATAATCAGGAAGTTTAAATTCTTCCTCCACTTTGCCTGTGCTTCCTATTTTCTAGATCCATCCACATCTAATGTGGCTTTTTCATGTTGCATCGGCTCAGGAATAATATCAGGCATTTTCTTTGTTCCTTCTTATCTTTCATTAGAAGAAATCAAGATTCCTCCTTTCTTGCTTGAGTATCTTTTCTTTTCCAAGCCAAAGCAGCCCAGTTCCAGCTGCCCTGCCCTCTGTGGCTCAGGCAGGGACGGAGCTACAAAGAAGCTGCATGAGGAGCTTGCAGGAAGCCTGGAGCAGATGGGGGATTGAATCCAGGTTTTCCAAGGCCAAGATAATCATCTAATTGCAAAACTGCTGCTCCCCACTTACCCTGTTCATCAGCTTCCCTGGTACTCAGCAGCGGGGGATCAACTTGAGGATGGGTTGTGCTGCAGAGAACAGGCACTGCCAGCTCCAGGGCAGCTGCTTGGTTTGAGGGCCCTGAGTTGATTTCAATTCACAGCAAAGTAGCAAACATCTGGATGCAAACTCCAGGGACACAAAGAAGGAGGAGCCGGTCTTTTCTGCTTGGCATGGTGCCTCCCAATGGCTTGCAGACCCCTGTAAAAGCCCGGCATGGCCAGGCTGGCTGCAGTAGCCTCGGCAGGAGGCAGGAAGGGTCTGCTCATGATGGGGAAAACTGCCCTGAGTGGGCTACAGGGGTTTCCTCAGTGTTCTGCTCAGCCTGTCCATAAGCCAGCAGTCTTGGGAGGAGCTAAACTTCAAAGGCCAGCAATTAAGCCCACACACATCAAGGTAAAAACAATCCTGAGACTTGCTTTCTTCTTTCCTAGCACTGCTGCCCTTTTCGCTCTGCGCTCAGTGCCCACCCTCGGGCTCTGTCTGATTTCCCAGCCAGCTGCAGCTGCTTCATCTCCCAGTGAGAGTTGGATGCTGAAGCCTCGCTTAGCTTGAGCTCCATCTTCCCCCAATGCACATCTGTGGCTTACTTTGACAGGAATTTCACCTAAGCCTCTGGGAACTCATGGTGGAGATGTAGTTACTGATGTCCAAAGTGAGGGTCTCCTCTCCGCTGCTTCCCAGGCTTTTCCCTTCTTCTGCCCAAGTACTAGAGCTGGTCCTGACCCTGCACAGGCAGCTGGGGCTCCAGGAAAGGGGATGATGCCCTGGCGTGTGCAGGGGAATCCTGCCCTATGCACCCACTCTGCTTTGGTAGTGGGCAGTTTAGAAGCTCCTAGACCTGGATGTCTCATCTGGATCAGTGTGTGTAGGAGCTGGTGGTGACTTGTCCTCTGGGAGCATATTCCTCTCTTTGGGAATCTCTCTGTGGGCCTCCCACAGTGGCAAAATCCACAGTTTAGCTGAGTTGCATGAGAAGGTGCTTTGTCATCTGCCTTGTAATTTCATCAGATACAGCTGAGAAGCAGCTGATGGTCATTTTGTTTAGTTGTTTTCCCTTTATAGAATCATAGAAGAGTTTGGGTTGGAAAGGACCTTAAGGTCATCTAGCTCTAACCCCCCTGCCACTGGCAGGGACACCTCACACTAAACCATGTCACCCAACCTTTGTCACTGTATAGGCTAATCCTTCCTTCTCAGTGGCCAAAGAAGTCTCTTCAGCGTCCCATGGGTTTGCACCACTGCTGCCAGAGGTGTTTCAGCCCAAATGCCCCCCTGGAGTTACACCTGCATGTAAGACACGGGGTAGAATTCAACTTTGAATCCTGCAATGGTCAGGCAACCCTTGAGCAGTCCCAAACAGTTTAATTGAAGGTAGCAGGAGTGCAAACCACTCGTTCAAAGACCCCAGTGCCCATGGCGGGGGACGTCCCCAGCCCATCCTGACCACCCATTTTGCTGGCAATGCCTGTCCTCCAGGTAACAGATACGGCCCAACACTCATTTCACACAAGCTGTGGACCGTCCATTGCCTCCCTTCAGGTTAGAGGCATAATGAAGGGTGTCAATTTCTGTTACCAGCCCCCCAAAGCCATTCGATCCTCTGCTCTTTCTACGCCACGTTAATCACGTCCTGCGGGGGCAGAGAACGTGAGCAGGGTGAGATTTTCAAAGAAGTAAATTAAAACAAGAGGAGAAGCAGCCGGACAGTGCTGAAGATGCGGGAGGATAATTTTAATTGAGTTTTGTGAGGTTTAGCCATGCGGTTAATAGGGGCCACTGGAAGAGGGGTGGCCGTGTGTGCTAAGCAGCGCGGCTCATCTTGGGCTCCTGACAGTGGCACAGTGGGAGCTGCACTGGCATTTTGGCAGGTCTGAGGATTTCTACCCTTTGAGGAGTGAATCCTGTGGACAGAATAGGTCCTGTTCCTGCCTGAAGGCACTGGGCTCCTGCTCCCCTCCCTGCGCATCCCGCTGAGCCGGAGCTGCCCTCCGAAATGTCAGGGAGAGGAAGCAATCCTTGGCTTGTTAGTTTCTACAAGGAAATAAAACGCACAGATGGCTCGAGCATCCTCTATCTCAAAGGCAGGAAAAGGATTCTCCGGGCAGGAGCAGGCAGCCAACAAACCCGGAGCGATTCAGGGAATGGAGGACCAAACAAAGCGGTGTCTGGCCAGCAGCAGAAAGGGTGGGCCGAGGGGAAACGAGCTCTCTGATGTGCGGGAGCATCCCTCACCCGAGCAGAGCGGCAAACAGCCGGCTCCCCTGGGGCCGGGGAGGCTGCTGACAGCAGAGATCCTGGAGGAGGTCTGCAGGGTGGCCCCGGCTGACCCGCTGCCCCAGGCCGGACATGTGGCTACCTGACAGAGGCTAACTTTGGCTCAGGACGTAGCCTCTTGGGGAGGATGGAGTAGGGAGTGAGCGCGGGGGGGGTGTCAGAGAGAGGAAAGACGGCAGGAGACAGAAATGCAAACACGGGCTGACAGCATGGGGCAGGGGGAGGGGAGGAGGAAAAAGCAGGGTAAACCTGGCAGGATGGAGCAGGAAACCAGGCTGGAGTGAGGCAGGGCGATGGTGAGATAGTGCTTCCTGCAGGGGGAGAAAGGCAGACAGATAAACACTCGCAGACAGCGCTCCTTGACCCCTCTTTAGGATGCTTTGGAATGACGGCACCGTGGCGGCTGTGCCCATGCAGACCTGAGTCCCTAAAGCAGGTGGCAGCATGGTTGGCCATCAGGTATAGCTGCGCTCTGCTGCCTCAAGGCAGCTGGCTTGTGGCACACCCTGATTTAAATCACTGCCTAGAGGCACCAAGGGATCGCGACTGGAGGATGCAGGGGTAACTTTGCTCCTCGGGACAGCCCAGCTCTCTTGAAAGTGGATCCAGCTTTCAGGTTCTTCTGTTCCTGTCTGCTGATGAGACTGACAGCTTGGGAAGTCCAAGAGCTCCTGCCTCCATACACCAAACTACCCAGAGGTGTCTTAGGGCAGAGTTAATGTCTTGTTATGCTTTTGGTGCTGGGCAGGAGGCATCAGGCACCCGATAATGATGATCACTTGTTTTTGTGAGAGTTGGTTGAGTTCCTGTAATTATTAGTGTCTTGTATCCCTTGTATAATGACAGCTAGCTCTGGCTGAAGCAAAGGAACATCTGATGCTTTGTGAATATCCTCACCGAACGGTGAGGACACAGATCCACCACACTTTTGATCTGGTGCAGTTCTGGGCTTTGAGGTCCATAGATGAAAATCTCTGGACAAGAAGAGTGTTGTCTCACCATTAGCATCGCCCACCCTGAGAAGGGGAAAGGTGTTGTTGCTCTGTGTCTGAATGAGCTCTTTGTGCTTGGGGGTCAGTTGTGTGGCTGGGACAGTGATCAGTGATGCTGTAGTAGTACAACACAGGGTGCAGAGGGGCTGCAGCTGCACAGAAGAGCACAGCCCCTGTGTTTAACCCCTTCTGGGAGAGGTCTGAAGTGATGGTCAACCCCAAGTTGCAGAAAAAGAACACCTTTCATGAATACCATAACAGAAGGGACCTGCTTCCTTTGCCCTTGTGCGAATACATCATTTTGGGAGGATTTCCATTTTTATACCATTATAGGGTTTGATTTATTCATTGGTTACACCTCAGCCTGTTCCCATCTTGCCCACAGAGCCCTTTAGCACGCCACCTCTCTGTGTTTCCCCCAGCATCACCATGGGCATGGGTATCTCCTGGGGAGAATCTGCTCCATTGGAGTGAATTCCCACCATGGTTTGGAGCTCACCCTGGCCACTGTGAAGCTGGAGAGAAAACACCTGGTATTTCACCCCCACGTTTGCTGGAGCCTGCCATTCATTTCTCAGCCTCGTGCGATATCTCACCTCTCTGCAAAACAAGCCTTCCTCCGTGCTGGCAAGCACCGGGAGGAGGAAGAGGAGGAGCTGACAGCTCTACGTCCAAATTCCCTCTGCTGCCCTGCCAGCTGCCTGCTCCTTGCATGACGTGACACTCACGCTTTGCCACTCCAGCCCACAGCTGGATGCTTGCCCTGTGCGTGAGAAGGAGTCACTCCATGAGGGAACTTCTCAGCCCTGTAGGTGGGAAGTTGGCCCGGCTCTGCCTCCAGCATGTGGACTTCCATGTGTCTGTGGGCAGCTGCAGGTCCTCCAGCACCAGGGCACTCGGTTACACCAGCACAGGGCAGATGGGGAAGCTGGCTGGGGTGAGTTCCTGCAGGGCAATGATGCACATGCAGTTTTGCCAGCAAATGCTGCTAATTCAGACGATCCCAAGGATTGGACAAGCCTGGAAAGCTGGAGGAGAGGTCTGCAGAAAGGGCAGAGCGAAGTTTCTCCTCCCTGTCCCCCAGTACCAGCTATTGCTGCTGTTCTGCATCAGAAAGGGTCATTCAGTCCCCATTTCATCAATTGACAGTGAGGTACCAGAATTTTATTGCTGGCTGTCCAGGAGCAGTCTGTGCTCACATTTGTAGCTATGGTGTGTGTTTGCAGGTCTAAGTGCATGCCTAGCCCTGCTTGCAAGGGAAGGACCCCACCACTGGCTTTGCAGCCTGCAGGGGCAGCCAAAGGTTTGGGCTGGGGGTAAAACCCAAGTGGAACAGGAGATGCTTTGCAAGATGAGCCACATTGGGCTATAAGGTAGTGCTGTGCCCTGAGCAGGGCGTTCGGAGTGCTGTTGAGCTCTGGCCAGGGGAGGGTCAGAGGAGCTACTTGAGTCCAGTGAGTCAGAAGAGGCTCATCCACGGGCTTTGCATTGCTCACTGTGGATGCAAGTAAATTCAGGGGCTCCATCCTTGATCCTCTGTCTGGGGATTCAGTTACCTGCCACAAACCTGCCAGAAATCCCTTTTGTAGAAAGTGCCCTGGAATCTCAAGTTCCTGCCTTGTTTTGCCGGGATGCTCATTGACTGGGAAGTTTGCCTGGATACCACAAAGTCGGGATGGGGAAGCAGAGTCAGGAAAGCTTTGCTGTGGGAAAAGACCCCTTTTTTTCCCTTCCAGCCTATCTTTTGCCCCAGTAGAGCCCTGGAGCAGCTGGGCCGGGCTGTGCTGTGCATGCGAGGCGCAGGGAGACAAGCGGGAGCACACAGCCTCAGCAGTATTGGCGGTGGCAGGGGTGCGACCGTGCCGGTTAGCCGGGGACACGCGGCGGCTGCGGCCGGAGCGATCCAGCCCAGCGCCGGGGAAGGAAGTCAGCGAAGAAGGACAGAGTGTGACCAAAACCCGCGTCCGGAAAGGCGCCCGTTAATCAGTCAGCGCGGCCGACTCAGCGCAGAGGGAGGGAAGGGGAAGCGGAGAGGGGCTGAGGGGGTGCGCGGGGGCTCGGAGTGAGGATCCGGTGCAGGGCTTCCTGCGGGTGGAAGCAGAGGGAGAGTGGGAGCAGTGTTGTGCCGTGCTGTGCCTCCACCTTCACCCATGCACGGCCTTCACGTGGGTTTCCAAACCCATAGCTCACCGCAGCCGCCCTCGGACATGGATGCTTTGCAGTGATTTAGCCATCTGCAGCCATTACAAGGGAAAACAGCCCCTTGAGCGTGGAGAGGGGAGGTCAGCAGCAAGGCTGGAGCCTGCAGGGTCTCTGCAAGATGCCCCAGGGTGGATAGCACTTTCTAGGGTGAGCATTGGCTTCCCCAGCAGGCAGGGAGAGCCCTGGGATGCGGGACCCCAGCTCTGCCGCTGTGCTGGGAGCTACAGTGATTGCAGGGTGGAGAAAGAGGCAGAGGGGGATGGAGAAAATGGAACCAATAGATTTAAAGAGAGGGCCCTGGGTGCAACCTGGCCCTTTTCAGAGCCAAGCGCCGAGAGATCAAGGCTAGGAAAAGCGCTGGGAAATGCACTCCTCTGAAAATAGACAAGGTGTGAGTGGCTGTGGGATCCTGCTTCCTCTCGCCGCATCCCATCAATCCCCCTCTGTTTATTTTAATATCCCGCTGCCAACTTGCTTGGAAACCATCTTGAAAAAACAAAGCCGGCCGGGGCTGCCGCATGCCTTTTTAATTACACTAATGCTCTCCCTGTGCAAGGGCACGGTTTGGTGTGTATGAGAGAGCGGGATCTGCTTGGAGAGCCGAGGAGATAAAGCATCACCAAGGTTGGAGGTGGGGAAAGAGGGACTCGGAGGAGAGGAGACATCTCCCTCGCACCCTGGGATTTGCTGGAGACACAAACCATCTGTATGTCAGTTAGCAGAGATTTAATGGCCAAACTCGGCACCAAGTTCAGTCCTGGGAAGAATGAGACACAGGAGAGAGCCATAGCAGGACACGCGCTCCCCTGGGGATAGGAAGGACAGGGGCAGCAATGGGGTGGATCCATCTCTCAAGCACAGAGAGGGATGGGGAATCTGGGAGGGGGATAAAGCTGACGGCCTTGAAGATGCTTTTGCAGGCTGGGAATGGCTCTTTGCATCCCTTTGCTTGTTTTGGATGCCATAGGTGCCTGTGGACATCAGCATCCTGAGATGAATGTGGAGCGTCAGGGTGAGCAGTGGGTCCCTAGCATGATCCAGTGCCTGATGTGGGTAGTCCCTGAAGCTCTGGGCAGCCCGGGGCTGGTGAGGAGGCTGGACAGCCACAAGAGCCATCCCATCCCTGCGCCACGGTGCTTTCGGAGGGAGCAGTGGTTCCTTTTCCTGTTGTACTCGCGGAGGGCCATGGACAGGATGCATCTGCAGGAATCCCACAGCCTCAACCTGCACAGATCGTACTTTTCCTTTCTTCCCTCCACCCCCTGGCGTTGTTTGCTAACAGGTCACCGTGCAGCACGTGAAGGGAGGCAGGGGGTTATTTCTGCAGCCTTCCTGCTCCCTCTGAGCCCAGTGGTGGCGCAGATGCAGCGCACAGCATCATCCGAGATGCTCCTATCACCTTGGACCGCTTATTTAGTGGTTCAAGCAAGGGGGACCATTCTGGTTTTAAGGTTCAATTTGGCTCCAGTCACAGGCAGCCCCAGATATTGTTGTGTCAGGGTTTTGGGATTAGCTTTCTTCTTGCTGCCCCAGAGCACTGGCGGGATGAGAGTGTCTGTTGTCCCAGCCAGCCCCATGGCAAGCCATATCCTTGGCATTTTGGGCTGAGCACCATGGAGGTACAGACATTGCTGCTTGCTGAGTCGATGGACTGGCAGGCTGTGGCCATCTGGAGAGCAGTGTTTGCACTGGGATAAGCATGTCCAGCATTAATAGGAAATGCGGCTTAGCGGTCAGATTCCTTTCCCCCCCACCCCCTTTTTTTAATAAACCTTGTTACATTTTGAAGGGATTTTACCAAAAATGCGGTCATTTATTTGCACAGCCCCGAGGCACATTTTTGTGTGCGACATTTGACGTCCCCTCCCTTGGGGAAGGGGAGGTTGGAGGCATAAGGCAGGGTTAGGTCCTCCATGGGAGGCTGAGCACCCCTTCCAGAGGCCATGGTGATGCCAGCCTGAGTGTGTGCTGAATGATGACCGATGGCTGTTGTTGTCCCTGAGAGAGGGGGTGCCTGCAGGACAGGCCATGGGGAGCAAGACCCACACACAGGCTGAGGTGGGTTGGGACTGACGCCGCCTCACATGGGTGATGGAAGAGAGGCAGGAGGTGGTGGGGAGATGGCTGTCACCCCGCCGTTGCCATGGGGGCAGCCATGGGGACACCACCTCGGAGCCGCGCGCAGGCGGGAAGGAAGTGGAGAACAATTGGGGAGAACAAGGCCGGCGGCCCTGGGCTGGCGGTGCCGCTCCGCACGTCCCTGCTCCACCACAGGGTCCCCCTTAGCAGCCTCTCCTGTTGGCAGTGGACCCGGGCACCTCGGCTTCCCCGTGGGCATCTCAGAGGCCGTGTGTCAGAGAGGCTGGTGGCCATTGGTGTCTCCTGGTTTCGCCATGGAGACGTGTTCATTGTGTGGCTCTACCGTAGGGCTTCCAAGGGCTGCGGTCCTCAGGCCGTGGTTTTGGAGGAGAGGTGTCACACAGCGTTCCTGCTGCTGATCTGTCGCATCTCCCTGTCACGTCCTTGATACATGGGTTTGAGTGTTACGGGGGAATGAGACGGAGGTGTACACAACGTGGTTGCAAAAACCTGGTGTTTCTATAGAGAATCGAGTTAGCAATGCATTTTTGTATTCTTTTCTTCCTTAGCATTAACATCCACCTGAGTCACAGCTTCACATTTCGCAACTTGGATGTTTTTTTCTATTTCGGGTTAGTTTTTCATGCTTGTTTTTGCAGTCACTGAGACTTCTCCTCTGAGTTATCTCACATCTCCAGGAGCTGGAGTTTTGAGATAAAGATCACAAAGTAATGACAGTCGGTAACACTGCTAATGAAAAACAAGGGGTATGTCTCTGAGGGTAACCGGTACTTCGAGATGTTTTGTCCATGAGGAGCTCGCTTAGGGTGCATGTCTGGCATGCCGGAGCTGCAAGCATCGGAGAAGTGGGACTCTCCCGGGCAAAAGCTGGAAGAACAGTGTGATAATGTTTAACTGCCTGTCCTTGAGCCTGGATAATTTCACTCCTGGAATGCCTATCCAGCTTTGGTGGAGGGAAGGGGGCTGCTGTAATCCCCGAAGGCTTGGTCCTGTACCTGAGAGTGCCCAGCAGGAGAAGGGCATTCAGTAAATCACTGCCAGCTTCTGGGACCATCTCTGTGCAATGAAAGAGTTTTGCATTTGTGATATCTGGGTACCCTGATTTGTCCCTCCAGTTACAGAAAACTACATGTGTATAGAAAAGCCTCCTGCCAGACTCCCTCCAGTCAGCAGATAAGAACATTTCAGAGCCCTATTCCAAATGAGCTCAATCTCAGTCACCTGGTGAGGAATGGCCACACCTGAATTCCCTGGTTTCTGGTCTGCCATTCTTTTTCTGGCCCTCATCTGTGCTAGTCTGCCTGTCTGAGCCCAAGAACCATCTGGCTCTAGGGCTATTGTTGAAGAGCTGCTCAGTGGAGCCAGAGAGGCTGCAAATGAACCACTTGTGGCTCAATGAGCCGGTATTAAACTGTCTTTTAGGAGCAGACTCCTATGAGCTGCTTCCTTCAAGAGGCTCATGATGCCAGGCTAGATGCTGCTCACAGTGGTGGAACCAGACTAAAAGATGTGTGCATCATCCCCTCTCTCCTTTCTCTCCACAGATCTGGTGAGCAGCTATTCTATGACCCCTCCTACTCTTAGCATCACTGAGGAGGAACACGTCATCAACGCCAAGGATACGCTGACCATCACCTGCAGGTAAGGCACAAGCAAGCGTGGCCCTGCCTAGACTGCTTCTACGTGGTGAGTGTTGGAGGACCAGGCAAGGAGAGCCCACCAGGGACACTGCCTGCAGTGCACCTGCAGATCAGCACAGCTGACTGGAAACCTTCCACATTCACCAAGTGTGAATTCATCTAATTAATTAATTGGAAAAGAAGCTGAAGATGTCTCAGAGGAGGTGGTGATAACCTCTGCTGTAGTCTTGTAGGCAGAAGGAAGATACAGAGACATTTGTATGATCTGATAGCTCCCTTGTAAGCTCGTCAGGGGAACTGGCCTTCCTGATTCTCCTTGTCTTTCTCTGATCCTGCTTATTCTCACCTCCTATGGGGCTCTGGTTCTGGTTTTTAAATCTGGCAGGTTATTTGCAGGAGCGTTGAGAAATGTCTATGGGAGAAGGCAAGAATGCACTTAGTGGTGGCTGTGAGAGGCTACCAGCTTTTCTAGGAAGCTGGGATTTCATGCTCCGCCTTGTATGCATGGGGGTGAAGAGAAGTCCCGGTGAGACCAGGTGAACGTGAGAAGAGCTGGAGCATCTCTGGCTGTTTGGAGATGTGGCTCTGAGAAGGTGATGTGCCTGAACTGATTTATCCCATGCTGGGACACTTGGCTGTACATGTTTCCAGCACTTCCCTGTGTCTTGAAGAATTGACCCAGATCAATTTTCCAGACAAAGCTGGAGTTTCCCTTCAGCAGCTGAAAGCAGATCCATGCTTGGGATCTGAGTACTGGGGGCCAGTGGGGATATAAATTCAGCATGGGCCTCAGATGGGTGTTCCTCAGTGTTATATATAACCATGGAGCAATTACTGCAAGCACTTGGCTGGCATTGTGTTCATGTCTTGTCACAAACATATTTAACTTTTCCTGGAACAGATGGCATTGCTTTTACTTTGTGAACCAGTTCATAGCCAGGGGAAGGGGACAGAGGAAAGGCTGTTGATGATCACACTGAACTGATTTCACTCGGGCTGGGAAGATAAGTGGTGTGGGTTTGCTCATACTGTGACCTGAGGAGTTATGGGGTGTGCTGGGTTGTAGGAAATGCATGAGTTGGAGAACTGTGGTCAGCTGTATAGCTGCTATAGAGGCATAAAGGAAGAGGAAAGAGTCTGGGGACTCCAGTGCTCTGCTGTGGCAGCATCCACAGATGATGTTGGAACTGACACTCTGTTAAAACCTTGGAAGAGGGGAGATTCAGTGAGATTATTCTGAATGAGACCCTTTCTCAGCAGTGGCCCAAGGAGGGACACAGAAAGTAGTTTCAAGACTGTGCTGCTCGCAGATTAAGCCAAAGCTAAAGGACACCCTGAAGTTAAGAGTTGTGGTTAAAGAAAGTGTCATCTGCACTCAAGCATGAATGTATCTGCTTAGCACCATTAAGTGGGAAGCCTTTCTTTGCAGGTAACTCTCTGGATTGTGGACAAGGCTGCCCTTACCTTGTGCACTTTTTAGGTATCAATTAATATGAAGGAAAATCACATGAAGTGGAAAAACAAAATGTTGTTTCCAGTGCAGACTGTCCATGGCCTGCATCGTGCAAGCTACAGAGTCAAGTGGGAACAAGCTCTGTGTTCCCTGCTGCAGTGCCAAGATTCATCCTTCAGGCTCACAGCGCACTGGCATGGACACAGCTGAGATAAGGAAGATCCCTACCCCTGGCTCCAAGTGCTGTGCAGGACTGAACTGGCCAGCCAGAGAGCAGCAGGACCACCTGCAAATAGTACTAAAACCCATGTACTCTGCTCATGTTGGCCTCTGGCTGCCCCTCACTCCTGCATCTTGCTGTCCCAGCCATGCTCCTTGCAGGCTGTGCAGTGTCCTTCGCACCATCTGCAGGTCTCAGCATCCCCTCTAGGGCTCAGAGGTTCCCCTTTTCCCCCTGAGCTCTCAAGCTTGTGTTTGTCTAATGCCTTGAGGAGAGGACTTTGTCTGCAGGACACTATTATTTCATTTGAATGAAAAGTAAATCTTTCCTGGTCCCTGGATCTCTGATGCTGCCCAGCTGCTTCTCCAACCTCTTCTCTGGACCACGGCCCACCCTGGGAAGACCTGGCTTGTGTTAATGGGAGCTGAAGGCAAAAACATGCAGACCACCAAGAGAACAGGCAAAGGAGAAGGTGGTGGGGCAGGGTAGGGCAGAAACAAATATGAAATCAAATCCAGGAGCCAGGGATTTCCTGCTGAGCATCATGTTGGAGGTGCCTTCAGTTTGACCCTGGTCTTCCCTTGAGAGCAATGTCCTCTGGCTGCTCTTCAAGCTGCCCTGGAGCCAGGAGTACGAGCCTGCTCGAAGCAGTGCTGCAGCAGAAAGCTGAGCTCAAAACCCACCATGTGAGACTCCCTGGAGACCTTTCAAGCTTTACCCACTGAGCGTGAGAGTCCGGCAGCCAACTGCACTCTCAGGCTCCATTGCAGCAGCCTGGGTCTCACACACCCGCAGCTCTGCAGCCCACCTAGCATCATCAGTGACCAGAGTCCGTGCCAGGCCATGGGATAAGCGATGCTTCTGGAGCTGGGCATGCTTAGCAGAGACACAAAGACACAGCACGCCACAAGGAGCCACCAGATGCTGAGGCTGTGTTTTTGCAGATGGCATCACATACAGGCATGTTCCCTTGTTATCCCACACAATGCACCCTTGAGAGGCCCACACAGAGGAGGGGACCAGTGTAGGAGCATTCCCCAAAATGCAGATCATGCCAGGGCTGGCTGAGAGCCCCAGTGATATTTTGATCTAAGCCTGTGGCAGAATAGGGCAAAGGGGCTGATGCCCACATGGACAGTGCCTCTTTTATTAGCTCCCATCCTAAGAAGGAAGGAAAGAATATTGTGAATCTCTGCATTCATGCTCTCAGCAGCCTGTGCTGGGGAAAAGCAGGGAGTTTGTGCTGTTCTAGCTCATGAATATTGGAGCAGAGCCCACAGGATCCAGCTGCACGACAGCAGGAACCTCCAGAGGGATCAACTTGGTCCTGGCTGTGCCATCCCCATCCCTCCTCATCCCACCCTGCAGGTGCTGGGCACTCAGGTGGGGAGGGAGACGTGGTATTTACAGAAAGAAGGGCAAGGTTGTCCTTTGCTGCCCAGTGACTCATTAATAGAGCTGGTTCACAGATGCACAAACCCAACTCTGACAGAGAGGAAGTCTTTGACCCCAGAGCCCTCTTGGCTCCTATGGAGGAAATGGGCGTTGTGGCGGGGCTGAAGGAGCCTGAGGATAAGGCAATGCCCCATGGTGACTGCTCCGAAGCAGTGTCCAGGGACACACATCACCTGCTGCTCTTTTCTACATGTGTGTGACTGCCGCGAGCATCCTCTGTGGTGCTGAGGGAGGATCTGTCTTATCCCAGGTAAGCCGCAAAACCAAGCTTTGCCCATCATAGCACGCTTGGGAGCTTCAAAGAGGATTGAAGAAAAGTGGTGCCAATTGCAACGTCTCCCTTGAAAAGCATCTGTCCTGAAAATATTTAGGGAAACAGCTGTGGAGAAGCCCACAATGCATCTGTTTCCAGCTGGCTTCAGCAGGCTCCGTCACCCAGCAGCACATTATCGGAGCTGAAGGAAAACAACTTGGGAATAAATCTTTGAAGGTGACAGGAGGGAGGAAACCATCCAAAACCGCTGCCTGGACCTTCCCTCAAATGCAGAGGGTAGATTCAGAAACAAGCCCAAGTGAGTCTGGCCTGCCATCCTCCCTGCCTTCTTCTGGTCCTCTTGAGCACACCATTGAGGTTAACTTGGACTCACACTAACGCCTACACCTTCTGTGTCCCCACTGGCTCTGGCTGAGCAGCACATGATCAAGGAATGCCTTGGTTTAGAGCTGCCCGCAGGCTGGTCGGCAGGTCTGTTTGTACTGGCCCATCCGTGTTTATACAAATACGTGTCACTCAGTTAGTGCAAGCCTTGATGGTTCATAAAACAAATGGATCTGACAATGTGTGAAAATCCCAGTGGGTAAACAAACAGAAAGCGGAAACACGGGAGACTTGTACAGTTACCCTGCTCCTTGTGGAGAGCCAAAAATGCCTGAGCAACCGCAAAGGGCTTTGGGGCTCCTTTGTGCAGTTGGGGTCTAAAGTGTTCAGTGCCGGGTTGAGAGCAGGGCCAGACCCGTGATCTGTGCTTGGTGCAGCAGAGCCATGGGCACAGCAGCAATGGGCATGGCAGAGGCCACTGGTTGATCAGATTTATTATTTTCCCTGTGCATGCATAGGATGGGGAAACTCAAAATTCAAGAGCTTTATTTTGATCGATGTGCTTGTGAGATGGCTACTTTGGAAAAGCCCGCCTGTGATTCATGGGCACAGGCCACCAGAGCTGTGCTTCCAGTCCTGCCTCAGGCACTGATGGCATTTTCGGTGAAGGCAGGAGTTTGAGCCGGGCAGAGGGTCTGCATGGCTGTCCCCAGGGGTACGTCACTGCCTCCAGAGCCTTTATGCCTGGTGACGTGGGGAGGGTGCAGCACAATATCTCCAAACTCAGCCACAGCGAGCAAGACAGCAAGGTCTGCAGGAGGATAAATCAGCTGCTGAAGACAAACACAAAGGGGCAGGTCTTTCCCCAGGCTTGGACAGGAATCCTGTCCTTGTTGCGTATGAGCCATTTGCCCTCCGATAGGACCTTATCTTACTTCCTTCTTGCTGTCTGCATCCAGCTATCGGTGGTGGTCATGGTGTGGCTGCGCTTAGAAGCATCTGCCCACAGAGCTGCCCTGGCAGAGGAGCTGCATGTGCCAACATGCCTATTCCCAACTTGCATAATAGATGAACCCAGTTTCACCTGATAGAGCAAGCGGTGCTGACAAAGGGCCATTCTCATGCCACAGCTGTCTCTTGCAATGTCTTCTTTTTTCCCCTTCTTTTGCACATTCTTAAGTGGCTTTCAGATGTTCTGGCAAACTTTCAAGCGGAGACTCTGCCTTCCTCTGAAAGGGGCTCTGATTTCGCAGAAGGAAACTTCCAGCATGGAATAAAAGCTTGTTTTGTTTGTAGTAAACAAGTGCAGCTATAGCAAGCTATGGTGGCACGTGTGTGCGTACATGTGCATATGCAAGCTTCCCGCTCTGGAGATCCTCAGTTATATATCAATAGACATGTGCTCTGCCTGGGGGTTTCTTGGGGTTCCTGGACTTTTCTGTTTGTCTTTGGGCTGCTGGAGAACAGGGTCTGTGGTTATAGAGGTGTCTGCAGCTCTGTGTCTCAGCAGACTGGAAAGAAAATGGGAAGGGGTAGCAGGGTGCTGTGCAGAGCAAGGGATCCCCCTCCCAAAGCTGCAGGGAAGGAGGCAGTCATCTGAGCCTCCCTTGGTTTTACCTTGTGGTCTTTTATCCCTGACTCCCTCCTGCTTTTCTTCTTCCCGTTTTCTTTCCAGTCTGCTCTCCTTCCCTCACTTTCCTTCCCACTCCATTCATCACAGCATGAGCCCCAGCCAGCAGCTACACTGAGCCAAGGGAACTCATCACATCCATGTGTTTTCTTAATAGCTCTGGACCCTTTTAATAATGAGAGGGAATAGAGAATAAATGGAGCCTTTCCCTCAGGGCTCTATGTGGCTTCTTGTTCCAGCATCAATACCAGCAGGACAAAGTCATGGGAGGGGGAGTCCTGCTTGTGAGTGAGTTGATCTCTTACAGCTTACCATGGCCAGAGAGGTGGCCTGAGGAAGGGATGAGCCTCTGCTTCTCCCGCAAGCAGATTAGTGAAGCTGCATGTGTCTGTTCCTCTCCTTGGAGGACAGCCGTGCCTCAGCCCAAGAGATGTGTGGGGTGTCACACAGGGCAGTTGAATCCTCACTGCATTCCCCCTGCTTGGTCCAAAGCTAACTCTCCTCTTTGCCCACGTTTAGAGGCCAGCACCCCTTGGAGTGGTCGTGGCCTGGAGGCAAGGTGGACCCCGCTGGGAAGGAGAAGGAGACTGAGTTGGTGGCCTCAGCAGCCCCCAGCAGCAGCCGGGCAATCCGAGAACAAGACTGCGAGGGCACTGGCACGAAGCCGTACTGCAAAGTCCTGGTGCTGCCGGAGACCCAGGCGAACGACACGGGTTACTACCGCTGCTACTACAAGTACATCGATGCCAAAATCGAGGGCACCACAGCGGTCAGCACCTACGTGTTTGTGAGAGGTAAGAGCCATCCGTCCCTGTGCACCTTCAGCTCAGGGGCAGTCTGTGCACCAGCATGACAGCAGAGAAAGCCCAAAGTGCACCCCAACCTCCCAGGGCAGAGCGTGGCTGCTGCAGGCTCAGGGATGGGCTCAGGGGGTGGTGGTTCCCTGCACTTCGAGGGAGTCAGTATCCATCCATGGCGGCAGCGCCCAGGATTCAATTACGTCCCGGCCAGGGGCACCGCTCCAGCCAGGCTGGAATGCAGGAATTTAAGGAGTGAAAGCCAGGCCTCAGAGATGTTTCACCGCTAAAAAAAGCACCGGAGTTAGCTTCTGGGCAGCTGGGGCTCTCCAAGATGCTGGCAGCTAGGGATGACAATGTTCCGTGAAGCTGAGACAGAGGCAGAGGAGCAGTGGTACAAACATGCCATGTGCAGCCTTCTGTCCCCAAGCTCTATGGCCCTGGTACCACTCCACAGTGGCAGGTTTGGATGCTCCTCTCCACCCAGCACAGGGGCTGCTTGCACAGGCAGCATTACGAGAGGTGTTTGGGAGGAGAAGGGCTATCCACCAGGCTTAGAGCTGGGATCTCAGCTCAGCAAGTGGCTGTGAGGCCAATACTCAGCTTCTCCATGACCCAAGGTCTCCTCCTCTGCTGTCTCCCCTGCTGTTCACAGCATGCTCCAGCAAGATAAATGAGGGCTATCCCCTGGAAACAGTTGGCTGAGCTATTTCTCTTTCCGCCCCCATTTATTAGTTGGTGCAGTTGTCATGAGCCAGGCAGGTCATGACATACAAGATACATTTTTGAGAAGTCCCAGGGCAAAGCCAGATTTGCCTCTGCAACTATGCAGAGAAAAATGCAGGGGCAAATGAGAAAAGCTGGGCAGCTGCTGCAGAGGAATGGAGATCTGCTTGGGCAGTTGCATCCTCTTCCTGTGGGCTCTGCTGCTCATCCTAAAACAGGACAGAACTTCCCTGGATCCCAGACATGTTGTGAGGAGATGTCTGTGAGCTGGACAGGAGTGTTTAGGCACTCTAGGGTATCAGGATGGAGGCAGAAGGCTTCTTAACACATGCTGAAAATAAGTACAACCCAACAAGCTTACATGCAGGGAGTGCTTTTGCAAGAGTCCAGTTTAATTTGTGATCCAGCTAATGCCACTTTGGCCCGTTGTCCACCTTCTCTCACCTCCAGCCTCCTGTGCAGCTCGGTAATGGCTCTCCTGTTCACCAGAGAGCAGCAAATATACGCATGCAGTGTAGCTTAGGGGCAATAAATCCCACACTGTTGGGGCCCATGGGACTCACAGTGCCTGTGGACAGGCAGTGTGCAACAGATCCAGCCAACACCTCCCAGCGTTGCTGTGCACATGGCTACGCTGATTCCAATGAGGCTCTGCCCTGTTAGGGCTATCAGGCATCCAGGAAAGTTCAGAATCCGCCTTTCCAGACAGGACAAGCTTTCAGGCAGAAGGGACATGTCAGGAAAACCCAGGCATACGGTAACCATAGCCATTGCAGAACATCCAGATAAAGCCCTGCCTGTTCCTGCTGAACTGGGCTGCAATGTGAAACTGTCCCTTGAGAGCTTGGAAGGGCTGATGTAAGTGTTGGGGATGTTTGGAGACAGCATGGTCAGACCACAGGTTTATCCATCAACCTCATTTCTCATGTTAAGAGCTTGGTGGAATTGCCAGGAACCAGAATATCTGTGCTTGGCTGGAAAAATGGGTTCTTCTGCATTTTACCTGTAGCTCAGTTCTCAAATGAACTCTCCACACATATGTCTCATTTCCCATGTGTCTGGTTAGGTGTGTATTTTATTACAGCTACAGATAGCACTGTAAACATACAGAATGCCTCATCAGGGTAGAATAAGATGTGTGCAGCCCCCATCTCATAAAGCTTAGCATATATTAATGAAGAAGGTGCTAAATTATTCCCATCCGACCCATTAAGACAGCCTAATAGAAAATATGTGATGTGGTCAGAGAGAGAGTTAGTGCATGAATCACAAGCTCATTGGCAGCAGGACCAGCCCAGTAAATCAGTTAGTTCTTGGCTGCCATCTGAGCTTCAAGGGGACCTCATATTCTCTCACCTCTGACAGTTGTGCACCTCCTCCCTCTGCCCAGGGCTCAGGAGAGGAAAGAGGAACATATTCACACCCGGAAACAAATCTGTGATTTCAGAAGTCAGCAATCCTGTGGCAGCACAAAACCCCAGGAAATAACGATGAGAAGTCTCTGGGCAATCCCTGTTTTCATCAGAGCTGACCAACACGTTTCCGGTGCATGGCTTGTTTCACCTAAGCTGTAGAAAAAAGCGTTTCAGTCAGTCTTTGCAGCATATCACTGAAGTAACAGTTTTAGATCAGATAGATCAAAAATTAAAGGAATTCCCTTATGCACTTAACAGTGGAAGCACTGGGTTGGATTGGCTTGGGCCCAATGTGTTTTGAACAGCTTAGGCAGCAGCTGGCATGAGGCACTGGAAGACAACTTGCACCTTTCCTACTGGCCATGGCTTGGGATACAAGTGTATTGTGCATCTTGGTCTCACCAGCTCTTTCCAGTGTATCTGGAAAGAACCAGAATTGAGGTCCATGCTGCCTGTTGCCTTGTTATATCTTTGAGATCAGGTTGGGCTTTGTGCCCTGTGTCTGAATGGTGCCTTGGCACAATGGGCCATAACACATCTCCTTTATTTGCTGCCATCAATCTTTCTGCCTTGGACCCCTGATTGGGCTCTTCTCATTTGACACAGACAATGCACTGAGCAGGATGCGGCAGCCCCTTCTGCAGACCCTCTGCTTCTTGGTGCTGGGTCCCCATGGAGCTTAGTGCAATGTCCCCGTCCTTGCTAAGCCATGTCACTGGTTAATTTGGGGTGGGTTTGTTCTTCCTGTCAATATTTGTGCTTGCAGCAGTTGGGAGGCAGTGGGGTGGCAGCCCTGGGAAGCTCAGCTCATCTGTTTATCTGCCGGCCAGGATGGCTGCAGGATGACATCTGCATACCATTCTGCTGCAGATCACTTCCTCGCCCTGGAAGGTCACGCTACCTACATGGCACCAGCCCGGCACCGGCTGGGCAGGCACTGGGCCCAGGATGAGACCTGATGGTTACACAAAGGATCAAACCCAGGCAGAAACCTTGGGGGGGACAGGAAAGGGGAGGTGACTTCCAGCACTGCCAAATGTCACACAAGTGCTGCTCCACCGGTACAGTGTTCCATGTGGAGGAGCAGGCTGGCCCAGGCGCTCACCTCTGCTGTTCCCTTTGCATTCCCAAGCTCCAGGTGTCTCCTCTGAGTGTTACACATTACAGATGGGGCCATCCAGCTCAACACCACTCCCTCTGGCAAGCTCATGCTGTAGCAAAGCTAGCCAGAAAGCCTCCTTTTCTTCTGGTTGGTCCCTCGTGCCAGTTCTTTCCTTGCCTCTATTTAGTAACATGTTCTCCTTATATCTCTTCTTCAGATTTTGAACAGCCATTTATCAACAAGCTGGAGACCCTCCTCATCAACAAGAAGGAGTACACTTGGGTACCATGCCTCGTGTCCATCCCTGATCTTAACATCACACTGATCTTGGTGAGAGCTCGGCCACTGGGAGATTCTGGACCACAGTGTTCATTTGTTCTGCATTTGTAATTACCTGAGTGGAAGCAGGACAGGCAGTGCCAGGAATGGAAAATGCATGGGACACATTTTCCATGGAAAGTACAAGCCACTGGCTTCCTCGCTTTATTTGCTGGTTGAAGCTGTGCTGTCCAGTTCCCTTGGGCAGACCTCACGGGTTTCCTGCCAACCTTGCTTCTCTTCCCTGGAGCATTATGAAACAAAACAAGACTTTGTTTTAATCCCATTTCCCCGCAGCATCCCCTGGTTCTCTGGTCTCTGTGACCTACAAACCCTTTAGGTGATCAGCATCCCCATGAGGGAGGAGGGTGCAGCCCTGAGGCTGATGACTAAAAACAGCTCCGTTATCAGTTTGTTTGTGCCTTTCTTTTTTTGTTGTTTCTGCTTTTTTTTTCTTTACAATGCAAATACATCCTTCCAGGATGAGTGTTACTATTGTACAACGGCCTCCAGGGACACTCTGGGGGCCAGGGGCCTTTCCCTTGCCCGGGAAGGACACTACCCAAGGTCAGCACTCATCTCAGTGGGGCTGATGTGTGGGACATCAGCATCAGTTTCCTTAGCTATCACTAGAAGTTTCCATTCCTGGAAGTCTCTGGCCCACTCTGCAGATGGAAAGGCTCATGGTGCAGGATACGCTGCTCAGGGTATAGGGGAGGCTGGGATTCCTAGATGACAAACCCGTGGGGGAGAGGGACAGGAGGCCAGCACAGCGCGATGCTGCATCGTTTCTTCCCGGAAAAGGGATGTGTTAGCCAGCGAAAAGCCTGGAAGGGGTGGGGTGGGAATGTCATTACCTTCTTTTTTCAGTTGGCAAAATGTTGATTTTTCCAGCAAAATTCCCTCATCCACCCTGATGGGAAGAGCACTTTCTGGGACAACAAGAAGGGGGTGCAGGTACTGACACACTTGATCAGGGATTCCCTATATGTCCAGTGTGAGACTGTCATTGACAAGAAGGTCTTCAGATCCAATTTATTCATCATCCATATAGCAGGTGAATACGTGGGAAGGTGTGGGAGGGAGCAGTTTTGATGACTGTGAAGTTTATCAGTGCGGCTCATGGGGTTGTTATGGTCCTCTCTAGCTGCACTGACTCTGCATGGTGTTTGTATCTCCTCCTCTGTATGCCAGACAGAGATACACCAAGCACCAAGGGGTCATACCGAAGCCTCCTGCAACTGTATGGTCTGAGTCAAAGAGTTAATGGATCTGAAATGCCTTTCCACTGCCTCTTCCTCATTAGGGAGCGAGCTGTATGACATCCAGCTGTATCCCAAGAAAGCCATGGAGCTGCTGGTAGGAGAGAAGCTGGTCTTGAACTGCACAGTGTGGGCTGAGTTCAACTCTGGCATCCGCTTCCAGTGGACTTACCCTGGCAAACAGGTACCAGCAAACAGAGCAGCTCCAGAAGCATTGGGCAACTTTCCCTCTAAGTCATCTCTTCCTGCCCCTTCATGTGTGCCTCTTCACATCACTGCAGGGCTCTGCTTCATGATCCTAACCACAATGAGCCCAGCACATCTTGGTCAGAGTGCTTTCCCATTTTTCTCTCCTGCAGTGGAAGGCAGACAGAGGGAAGACCCTTTTTCCTCCTTGCTGAGGTCTTATTGCTCTGGGGCTCTCCTGGGCAAACACTAGCTTCATTTCCACGAGTGCAAATTCAGAGCAAATATCATTGGCTTAAAAAGATCTACTGTAGCCACACAGTCCTGCTTACCAAAAGCCTGTGAGGTGGTCCCTTCCTGTGTTCTTCCCTTCCCCACTGTGTTTTCCCCCTGTTGTAGCCTCTGGCTCTTGTGAACAATGAGACATCAGTGAGGGCATCACTGTTCAGGTACCTGTAGGCCTCCCATCCTGGTTACTGGGCTGCAGATAAGAGCAGAACTCAATGCTAAGCTCTTATCCCAGCCTCAGGGCTTGCACAGCCCCATCCAGTTGATGTCTTTCATCCCCTTCTCTGTCATCTCCCACAGACGCAGCGGGCAGTGATAGAGCCTGAGCGCCGGTCCCTGCAGACACACACAGAGCTCTCCAGTATCCTGACCCTCCACAACGTCAGCCAGCAGGACCTGGGCAAGTACACGTGCACAGCCACCAACGGCGCCCAGATGCTGGAGGAGAGCACAGACGTCATTGTGCATGGTACGGTGCCTTCCACTCACTGCAGAGCCACAGCCAGAGCCAAGATGCAAGCACGGCAGGCCCCACACTGCTTAAACAGTGCTTAGCACAAGGCTCAGTAAAGGGGCTCCTGTGCCTCCGTCCCACTCAGCTTTAATAGGACCCAGCCTCCATCCAGTCCCTCAGCCCTTCTGTGCCCCAGAACCACTCTGAGATCACATTCAGCAGCATGCCAAGATGACAAGTGAGATGCAAACACCAAACTGGCCCAAACACGAGTGGGATGGCAGGACACACAGGTCTCATGGTCCTGTGGCAGATGCAGTGTTCCTATGGCATGACTGGCCTGAGAGGCATGAGCTGCAGGAGCACAAGGTGCCATCAGCACTGGGTGGCTGTCTCCTGGCAGCAGAATGTGATGGGGCAACACAGCCTCCCTGTGTCCCTCATGGCTCTCAGCAACAAGGCAGAGGCAGCTCTTCAGCTGCCAGAGTCTCAAAGCAGTGTTGACTTGCCCAGCCTTGCCTGGCACCCACTCCCTTCTGCTCCAGGGAGAGGCCCCTGCTGGGAACAGGGATGCAGAAGAGAGTCTGAGGGTTATATAAGCAGATAAGAAAATAGTGGATTTTGGTTATTTTGACTTCATTGTTTCAGAGAAGTAGTCATTGTCAACTGCAGTGCCTCGACACCCTGCCTGTCCTCAGTCCTTGCTGTCAGGCCCTGTGGAGAGAGCAGATCTTGGTAACAGCCTGTCCCTTCGTGCTTTCCTCTCCTCCATGCTCACCTTTTTGCTTACAGAAAAGCCCTTCATCAACGTGGAGTGGAGGAAGGGCCCAGTGATAGAAGCCACCGCAGGAGATGAAGCCGTGAAGCTGCCGGTGAAAGTCGTGGCTTATCCCCCACCAGACTTCCAGTGGTAACGCACCTTTCTTACCCTGACCACCTTCTCTTCCTCTCCTTCCCTCTACCAACTAGAAAAGCTTAGCCTGGTCCTTCTGCAGCCAGGATTGTCCCAAATATCACATTTTCCCACCCATGGGGGTAATTTCCCCCACCAACCCTGGCTTTCAGCTGTACAGCTTGGGACAGGAGGAGGTGACATTGCAAGCAGGGAGAAGCAGCAAAGGTCCTGTCAGCTGAAATAGAGCTTGCCCCTCCTGCCTCCCTGCAGCAGGGATCAAGGCTGGCCAGAAGAGCAAGACAGCTCTGCCATAAGCAACATCCCCAACTCCAGGCACATCCATACAGGACCCGTAACTCAGGTCCAGGGAAAGGCCCAGGGGTCTCTCCAGAGATGTTCCCAGTGCTAGCAAGGGGCGCCCTGACTGTGCTCTAATGGGGACCAGGGAACCCCTGCCCAGCTGCCAGCGGGACACTTCCTCCCCATGGCTGCACTTTCTCTCTGCCTCCCCGCAGGTACAAGGATGGGAAGCTAATTCCCAAGCAATCTCAATCTTCAATGCAGATCAAGGATGTGTCAGAGCAGCACGCTGGGACATACACGCTGGTTCTGCGGAACAGGCTGGCAGGGCTGGAGAAGCACATCAGCCTCCAGTTAATTGTCAATGGTAAGGGAGGGGTTCAGGGCTGGGGCTGGGGGGAGTACCCATGGCCCCAGCCTTTGGGCTACTCCAAGACCAAGTCCTTGTTGCTGTCCTAAAGCAGCTGGTACCTACATCATCTCCTTCCTCATTGCTGTGAGATGCTCTGGTTACATTGAGGCTAGTTCCTTGTGGACAGGCGATACGGCATAGTTCTGTTCCTGGCTCCATCACTCTAGGCAGGATATGTCCTTACTCAGGAGCCATTTCCCAGAACAAAATCTGATGGGTGATCCTGACTGATGTGGACTTGAGGGCAGTGCAGCTACAGCACACACAAAGCCTGGAGCTGGAGCAGTTCTCTTGGTGGGAAGCTTCTGGGGAGTTTTCCCCTACAGAAACTGGTCCCAGTCACGCAAGAACCAGGTGCCAGCACAGAAAGTGTTGGAAGGGCACTGATGCTTGGAGATTTGTCTTCAGCAGGCTCTGTAGCCCTGTTTTGGGGCTGCCAGACAGTGCTTTGAGCTCTACAGCATCCAGACAGTCTCACTCTGCAGAGGAAGGAGAAAAGACACCATTTGAGTCTAAGTATAATCTGCTCTGCCTTGCAGGTCTGAGGTCCCCAGGAGCTGCCCTGAGAGCCATAGTGCTTTAGTGCCCAGTCTCTCTAGAGATGGGCCTGGGGAGGGCTGCGCATGGCCTGGGGATGCAGGGGCTGTCCTCACTGTGTCACTCTGATCCTTGCAGTTCCTCCACGCATCCATGAGAAGGAAGCCTCTTCCCCAAGCATCTACTCCCGAAGGAGCCCCCAGGCTCTCACTTGCACAGTCTACGGCATCCCAGCACCAGAGGTGATCCAGTGGCAGTGGAGGCCATGGATGCCCTGTCGCATGTTCTCCCGACGCAGCCTGTAAGTGCCATTTTTTCCAACAGCCGTGTCTTACCAGGCCATGAGCATGGCATTGCAGGCTCCTTGTGACCATGGCTGTACCCTGGACCCCATCTTACTTTTGCTTTCCCAGCCACAACGTGGCAAGAGGAGTACAGCACTGACTGATAGCTTGGAGCACTGAACAGCCACTGTGGGGAGACAGAATGGAGCCCACTAGAGACACTTGTGATCCAAGTGGGAGTTTTCCCCAGCTTGGCTGGTCCCACACACCCCCCTTGGTGAGACCCTGGGACAGGAGCTGGAGCTCAACTCATTCCTGCCTTAAGGTCCCTGTGGTTTTTTGGTCCTTCTTCATCTTCTTGGTAATGATGGAAGCTAAAGTGTACATAGGCAGGGGAGTAGAGGTGCTGTGTGCAGGGAAGAGTTGCTGAATCCAGGGGAAGAGCCAGCTGCTGGAATGGTTTGCCAGGAAGGTGTTTGTGCAGGCAGCACCAATTGATAAGCAGGAAGGGTGCATGCCCACTGCCTGTGCCCTGGGAAGCTGGAGCAGCACTAGGCAGGGCTACAGTGACATTTTTTAATGGCAGGAAGAAAGAAAAGGGATGCTAGGGAGTTATAGCCAGAGCAGTCAGGGTGGGGGACATCAGGGTGCCTGGAGGAAGCCAGGTCCTGCAGCCCTGTACAGGCTGTTGCCGAGCCAGGGACACCAGAGAGCTCTCCATCGCATGCAAGTGCACTGTGGCCCTGTCAGGAAGCAGAGGGGCGCATGAATTATGAGCACTGTCTCCCAAGGCCACCATATTTCTGCCTAGCATAGCTCCAGAGGATGCAGGAGGCTTTTTTCCAGCTTCCTGTTATTTACACAGCTAGCCGGTGTGCTCGCTCCGCCAAGTGCTCTGCCCCACACTGCCAGTGCCCTTGCCACTGTCCTTGTGTGCTCAGCTCTCCCCTGCTTCCCTGTCACCATAAGCCTTCTCCCTCCACACCTCCCACCTTGCATTTTGGGCAGACCCTGCTGTCTCCCAGCCCCAGCTGCGTGTCAGAAGTAGGCTGCAGGCTGCAGCATCCCCTGTCCCTGGCAGATTTAGGCACTTCTCCCAGCTCTCCTGTCTCAGCCTGAAGAGGTGTCACCATGTTCCTATGAGATGCTAGTAGCATCTCTACATAGGGTGTTTCCCTTATGGTATTTGTTGAATCAGGAGCAGCAGAAGCACCTTGGGGTACTGCACCATGTGCTCTCCCGGCCAGCACCCAGCCAGCCTGTGACATTCCTGACTTTCAGTCACAGCAGGGGTTTAAGGCCTTGTTGAGGCACACATGAACCAATTTCACCCCTACCTTCCTCCACCCCTAGCAGTGAAAGATGAAACCACAGTTTTGGGGTTGACAACACTGCCTGGGACCTGTATCTGTTCCCTGCCTTGATTTTCACATCTGTAGATGTTTGCCTCACTAGTGGCTGTGGGGCACCCTTATAAACCACATTAGAACTGATAACTGAAAGACACAGGAAATTTTGCAGAGTTAGAGGACAGGGGCATCAATTCTCAGACACAAAAGCTGGTTTTGCTGCCTTTCTCCCAGCTGACCTGCTCTCCATCTCTCTCCTCTTTCCCCTGCTCCTGGATTAGCAATAGCAGGCACCGGGCAGTGAGGCGCCATCAGAGGGACCGGATGCCCGAGTGCAAGGACTGGAAAGATGTGTCGCAGCAGGATGCAGTGAACCCCATTGAGAGCATCGACACCTGGGTGGAGTTTGTGGAGGGACGGAACAAGGTGAGACTGAAGCTTCAAGCCCATCCCGAGTGAGGAGCTGGAGATAGGCACCTTGGAGGGGTCATTTGTGATCAGCCAGCAGGAACAAGCCTGGCAGAGACAGATTTGGGGAGGGCTTCACACCTCTGCTAGTAAAGTAAATCATGAGCGGCTGTTCTCAGCTCTGGGGCTCTGCAGTACCAGGCAGCCCCAGGGCGAGGGAGAGCTGTCATCTTTGAGGAATTACCCTACATCCAGAGAGGCTCCTGCTGGGGCTGACTGTGCAGGAGGATTTACACTGATTGCTGTTGAACACAGGGCATCCAGCTAGGGAGGGCATGGGGGATTGCGTGCCATAGGGGCTTCTGTGGCCATTTCTGAGCACTATTGCATGAGCTGTTCTGGGATAGCCAGACCCCACAGAGAGCCTGGGCAGCTGGGAAGAGAGAGCAGGAGTCACAGACTGACCAGGAAGTCTCCGGCGTCGGGAATGCGCATGTGTGTGGCGGGGCATTTCATCCAGCTGCCCCATCTCAGCGGGGTGCAGGTGGCATGGAGATGCTGGCATCCCTCTGCTGCAGCTTTGTGAGTGCAGCATATGTGCCCCACAGCACCCACTTGTCCATCACAGCGTTTCCTCTCTGGAAGGAACATCTCTCCCTTATTGCAGCACGTGACCTACATGCTCTGATTGCTGCCTGTTTCTTTCTGTCTCTCTGGTAGCTGTGAGTGTCAGGTCTGTGCCATGACGGGGTTCCTGTTCCCACTGGTGTCGGGCACCAGCCGCTCACAGAGGGATGCAGAACAAACAAAGGGGCCCTTGTTTCTGAAAGTCACTTCCTGTTTTCCTACACACCTCCAAAGGCACTTCCCGTCCCCTGGCCTGGCGGGAGTTCATCACACTGCCAAAAGGGTGGCAGGGGCAGATGCTTCTCCTCCCAGAGCAGCAGAAGGGAGAGGCAGTGATTGCTGTCCTCCAGGCAGGCGAGCATGGGTGGTGGGAGCTCCTGGGTGAGAAGCCCTTGTGTCCCCCTCCACATCCGACTCTGGTCGTGGTCCTTTTAGATCTTTTTTTTGTATTCCTCATTGTTTTCCTCCTGTTCCTCAGCTGTGTCCTTCTCATTCCATCTACTTAGTTGTAACTGTCCTGGATGTCCAACTTTGGTCGTATGGTCCAAGGACATGCAAGAGTTCTTGGAGAAAAGAGCTCTTAAATTTGCAGTAGGATGCTATGTCCTTAAAATTGCTTTCTCTCCTTCTCCTTTCTGCCTTTCTACTCCTACCACCCTCCTCTGGTTTTCATTCTGTCCGGAAAGGCTAGAATGAGCCGCAGGGTGTGCAGTGCGCAGCCATGCACTGCAGGATGAGATCAAATCCAGAAAGCCCAACACAAACATAACAGCGCAGATTAGAAGGAAAATCCCCAAGAAACAGGAAAAGCAGCACACAAAAGTGCCAGCAATAGGGTCACCTCAGCTGTATTGAATAACCCCAAGAAACGGAAAAGGCAACACACAAAAGTACTAGTAATAAAGTCACTTCAGCTGTATTGAATATGCACTGAATGAATTCAGTTCCTTTGATTAACACAGGCTAATACGTTGCCACTTACAACGGAAATGCTTTCCAATGGGATGAATAGTAAAAGGCAAAGTAGTTTCCCTGTAGGAAGAATATTTTTTTTTCATGTTAAACATCGTCTCCCTAGAGGGATTATTGCATGGATCCACTTGTCATTTAAACTGGGAGGGAAGGGAAACCTGTGCTTCAAACTGCAGGTCTCCTCTAAGGGGAGTGCTTGCAACACATTCGGCCGCTCACACGCGTACAGTGTGAGCTGGGAGGAGGAGAACACCCTTACTCCCCTGCTGCCTCTCCTGGCTTATTTGGAGGCAGCATCTCCCGGCTCTGTGCTCCCAGGACAGCAGCCTGGCTCTCTGCCCAGTCTTAGTCATGTCTTGCTGGAAGGAGGGAGGAGGAACTTCTTAGGGCCCTGTATATGTACACTTAAAGGGAGAAGATGACAGCCTTTCTTGAAGTGGTGAGAGCTGGGATGCTTTCACAGGTTTATCTTCCCCTTATGGGTTAAAGGAGTGTTCTCAGGTCTGTGAGTACCTGTAAATTCCACTGAGCTCTGTGGGACACCAAGTAGTCACTTAACTGGAGAGGGTTCAGAGAATCAGAGCTTTGATGTCCTTTTCCTTTCTCCCCACTGTTATAAAGCGTGGAAGCTTAACAATCCCCTCAGCCCTGCATCCTGTTCGTGTCCCCTTACTGGGCACAGGCTTGTTCCCATGGTGACCCAAGGGGCTTAGCAAGAAGTTTACTTCCATGGAGAGGCATCTGTGCTGACTGAGCTCCATAAAAAGGAGCAGAGATCAGGAATAAAACCTTGTTGCTGTTTCTAGAGCCAGCAGAGGAAGCTTGAAATGCACAAAGGGCTACTGAATAAGGGGCTATTTTTGCATAACCCTTTCCCAGGTACAGCTACCACCTGGGGCCAGGCTTGCTGGTGCTTTGCTGTCTGCCAGAGAGCAGCACTCATCCTACTTCTCTCCCCTCTTGCTCTTCCTAACTCCTTGTCCTCTTTTCCCCCATCAGACAGTCAGCAAACTGGCCATCCAGGAGGCCAACGTCTCAGTCATGTACAAGTGTATTGCCTCTAATAAAGTGGGTCGAGATGAGCGGCTGATCTACTTCTACGTGACCAGTGAGTACTGCAGACGTTCCCTCCAACTGCACCAGATGAGCTCTCTGCTTGAAACAAGGAGGACCCTAGACCTGCCAGATCTTGTCATTCACACTTAGCACCTTAAACAGTGATCGGGAGGCCAACAGGAAAGCAGAGCTACCCCAGAACTCTGCTGAGTGGCAAAAGCCTGGAGCCTGGCAGCAGACAGCCCAGGCAGAGTTTGGCAGGCAGGCCTGGGGGTGAGCCGGTGCTGCCTGTATCTAGGTCCTGCGCTGGGGACATCCTGCTGGCTCTGGCCCAGGCAGCTCCCTGGGCTGGGGATGTGCCTGGTCCAAGAGCATCCTCTAGTGGCACTGCTCCCAGACGGGGTCCTGCTGGCCAGAGCCCCCGGCACGGTTCCCGCTGCTTTTTGATGGTGGGAGGAAGCTGAGTCTGTAGAAGCCAGAGCTCAGCAGTCGTGGCCCATAAGGAGCTGCATGAGCGGTACCCTGTGCGGGCAGGAGTGTGTCCCTGTCTGCTGGGCACAGGGAGCTTGACAAGGGACAGCAGAGGTTTATCTTCATGCCTCTGGACAGATCACAGAAACCTGGGCTAATGACAGTACCTGTGCTGTCACAGTCACCGGCTTTTGTGGAGGCAAATTAACATCTTCAGTTGCTGCCCTAGTGATGCTCTGCATGTGCAGCTGTCCAGCCTGACTGAATGTGTAAAAGCAGTCATGTGTGTAATCCAGAAGGTGCAGCTGAGCTGAGAGCAGTAAGAGCTAATTCAGACCTCTCAGACTTGTTTCACTTGTGACCTCATCTTAATTGGACCCTGAGACTTCAGCATATCCCTTAGCACTTGTTGGGCTTAAGCTGTTTTTTGCCAGCAGTTTGCATGTCACAGTTCTGCTCTAGATTGGTTTCCTTTACCTTGGATGAGGACGGGGGGGCCTCAGAGAGCTAAGCCCAAGGAGACAATTTTGTTGTGTCTGGCAGCTCAGCCATGAAAATTCATTCACATGTTCACTTCCTTCCTGAAAGCCATTCCAGACGGGTTCGAGATTGAGTCCCAGCCCTCGGAAGAGCCCATAGAGGGGCAGGACCTACAGCTGAGCTGCAATGCAGACAACTACACCTATGAGAACCTGCAGTGGTATCGGCTGAACCTCTCCAAGCTCCACGACGAGGAGGGCAACCCCCTCGTGCTGGACTGCAAGAACGTCCACCACTATGCCACCAAAATGCAGGGGGAGCTGCGCTTCCAGCCAGACTCCAATGATGCCACCTTGCTGCTCACCATCCCCAACATCTCCCTGGGCGAGGAGGGAGACTACGTGTGTGAGGTGCAGAACAGGAAGACCCGGGAGAAGCACTGCCACAAGAAATACATCTCTGTGCAGGGTGAGGGTCCACAGGGCAGGCGGGAGTGACAGAGGAGAGCTGATGCTCTTGCTGCCATCAGCTTCCCAGCCCGTCCCCAGGGGAAGCCACGCAAGCAAGCTAAACTCAAGGTGGCAAAGGCAGGGTACCTGGGCTCTCAAGACACCCTTCAGCAGGGGTCAGAGACCCAAAGGCCCCCAGGAACACAGATATTCTTTTGATCAATCAGTTTCCCGTTTTCCCCTCCTCCTCTTTGTGCTGCTTCTCCAGCCTTGGAGATCCCCCGCCTCAAGCAGAACCTGACAGACATTTGGGTGAACGTCAGTGACTCCATAGAGATGCGCTGTAAGGTGGATGGCAACCATGTTCCTGAAATCAGCTGGTACAAAGACGAGAAACTGGTAGAAGAAGTGTCAGGTACAGTGGGCTGGGGGTGAATCAAATGCAGGGAATCATGTCTGCTGGCTTTATAGCTGAATGCTGCTGGCTTCTGGGTGTTGCTGTGCCCAGGCAAAGGCACTCATTCACTGAATTGGCTGAACTTTGGTTATAATCATGTTCTATCCCAGTTTGATGCAGTCTTACTGGCCAAGTCTATGCCCTAGGGCCTGGCTCAGCACTCTCTGCATGTGCACATTCAGCTGAAAAGCAGCGAGAGAAAAATTATTAATCTTACTCTCAGCCCAATGGCTGGAATCATTGCTCACCCAGGGACCAACCCAGAGATCCCTTGGAAGGATCCAGGCACACTGCAGAGGGAAAGGAAGAGTTCCTGGAGCTAAAGCAGAGCTTGACACACCAGCTGAACTGCCTGGGCACCCAGCCCCTCCAGCATTGTCTGCAGGAGTTTTGACCCCTCCATACACTGCCTGGAAAAGGCCCCTCCAGGGTATTTCTGGGGCCATCAGGCCACAGAAGAGAGCCCCTACCAGCTGGTGTAATTTCATTCTCCCATCTAAAATGAACCAGCCAAAAAACTAGAAGCCATATTCTGAGCCTGAATGAGTCCAGTATATTAATCTCTCCTCCCTGTGAGTGACCACCACAACCCTCTTTGCCTTACAGGGATTGACCTGGCAGACTTCAACCAGAGGCTGAGCATTCAGAGGGTGAGGGAGGAAGATGCTGGGCTCTACCTGTGCAGCGTCTGCAACGCTAAGGGCTGTGTGAACTCCTCGGCCAGCGTCTCTGTGGAAGGTACCAGCAGCCACAACACCCCTGGGGATGAAGGGGTAGGAGTAGGAGTGTGGCCAAGGTCCCACACCTCTTCCCTGTGACACCAGGGAGGCAGTGAAAGCCCCTAGGCCTTGCTGGTGGCACGGTGCTATTACTGGAGGATCTGTAGTCCAGAGCATGTTTAGGTCAGGCAAACACACCTCCCCACATCCTGAAACAGGCCACAAGGGATAACTGAGCTGGGGCACAGAATAGGAACCTCTGAAGCTACAATTTCCCTCCCATCCCACAGGCTCTGATGACAGGACCAATGTGGAGATAGTCATCCTGATTGGGACTGGTGTAATCGCTGTTTTCTTCTGGATCCTCCTTATCCTCATCTTCTGTAATATCAAAAGGGTACGTGACTGTCCCAGGGCAGGGGAAGTGACATAGGGGGGTTTGGGAAAACATCATTGCTGTGATGTGGGGCTGTATGACAGCATCCACTAAAAGGAGGTCATTGGGTGATGCTTCAAGCACTCTCACTGCCAAGAACAAGGGTTGTGGTAATGCAGGTGACAGGGAATGGCCTTTGCCAGGGGGAAGCAGGTCAAGTCAAGCAAAGGAACCAGATTCCCTCTGGGAGTGAGCACCTAGTGCCAGGGAAGCATCTTCCTCACCCTTTGTGTTGGCTGATTCCTGCAGCCAGCCCATGCAGACATCAAGACGGGCTACCTCTCCATCATCATGGACCCTGGTGAGGTGCCCTTGGAAGAGCAGTGCGAGTACCTGCCCTATGATTCCAGCAAGTGGGAGTTCCCGCGGGACCGCCTGCGCCTGGGTAAGCCAGACCCCTTCCTTGCCACTGCATGCTGCAGCCACGGCTTCCCGGGCTGCTCTGCTGCAAGGTGTCACATTTACCTTTCCTAGATGCTCTGCTTGAGGGCAACAAAGAGCCCTTCACTTCTGCAGGGCCATTTCCTTCCTCTGCTTTGTCCATGCCAGCTCTGTCTCAGTTCCTCCCATCATCCCTTCTCTTATTCTCACTGACAGAGCAAGCAGCCACCTGGGACGGGCACATGTTCCACTCCTTCCTTTTCCTTTATGATGTTTTTCTTCTTCCCATGGTTTCCTGTTAGGATTTTGGGGTTTTTTTCATTCCATTCTGTCTGTGCTGCGCCTGCCTTCCTTCACACTGCCTCTCTCCTTACCTATAGGTAAAGTCCTGGGTCATGGTGCCTTTGGGAAGGTGGTGGAAGCATCAGCATTTGGGATCAATAAAAGTAACAGCTGTGAGACCGTAGCAGTCAAAATGCTGAAAGGTACGTGGACAGTGAAGCAGGATGTACGGTCAGTGTAGACAGCAAAGAATGAGACATCTGCTAGGGAATGTCCACCCTGTAAATGCCTGTCTTCTGTGTAAGGCATTTGTTAAGGCCCTGGAAAATGCTTTATCTCCCACAAACACTCCTGGGTGCTTCTGCTTGAGCCAGCCCTGACCTAGGGGAGAGGAGCTGGAGCCAGCCTCTTAGTTTATGACTTCTTGGCCTCAACACACTTGATCCTTTTGGCCTCCCCTCATGGATGCTTTAGCCTCATTCAGCTGTGCTGGGAGGCAAGTGGCAGAAAGACAACAAGGACTTGGGGAACTCAGATGTCAAGGAAATTTGGCTGTTTATAAAGGCAAAGAGTTAAATGTGTCTCAAAGGACAAACAAGAATCCAGAGCCCCTCTTTGGCAGGTCACTAAAGAAAGTATTGCTCCCAGTTGCCTTCTTCCAAATGTGCCTGGATGTTATGTTTATGGATCAGGTTCAGAGCTGGGTAAGGAAGGAGGCTGCAGCTCTTAATCTGTTCTGGGGGCTAAACTGGCTTTACATCCAAAGCCTGATCAATCTAAGGTGAGATTTCAAGCTTTCATAGCCCCCAACAGGCATCTGAAACATTTTCATTTGGCACCCAGTGAAATATCTAGGCAGTCTCTGGCCAGCAGAGGCCTGTACGTGGAAACCAAATCCTGGCCCATCTCAGCAGTACTTACCACTGCAAGTGTACAGATGACCTGCACAGCAATTTCAGAGGGAAGCCTGGCTTTACTCTTTTGAGGCATGGCTCTCACCTGACCCATTAGCTGCAGCTCAAGAGCATGCTGCTGTCTTTCAGACTAAATGTACAAACTCTCAAGTAAGGCAAAATGCACGTAGGGAAGCTGAGAAGCATGAAAAGGCACAGAAAATCAGAGAACATACCCTAAGGGTAAAATAGAGGATCAGGATTTGATGTGAATTGAGCACTCAGAGAGAAGATGAAGTACAGAGGGCTGGCAAGGTCACAGCACTGTGTTTGCTGCTGGACAGGAATCATAAAAAGATATTCTAGGTTTGAGCTGAGAGAGCTCCTATCTCCAGTAATGATCAAGAGACTCTGGTGCCTTTTGTTTCTAATTTTCCTTCAAATTGTTTTATGGCTCGTTATCTCTGTCTGGAGGCCAAAAGGGCAGAGACTCAAACGTGTGCATCTGTATGTAAGCCTCAAGTGATCTTTTTCCCTGCACAACTATTACAAGGAAAAATGTATTGGGAACAAGTTGCAGTGTCTCTTGCTATGGGTCCCTGCCTCTGCAGGCAGCACCCTATGTGGTACAGCAGGGATCCTGGGATCTCCAGACAAGCCTCTGACATTTCATATGGAATACATGTAATAACAAAATGTACCAAGGCTTCAGGGTCACAGCCTCCTCAGCAAGACTCCCATTAACACTTTGCTAAGAGAAGGCTGGTGAGGGGGAGTGAAAAGCTGTAAGGAGGCATCTTGACAAGGTCTGTGTGTTTCCAGAGGGAGCTACTGCAAGCGAGCACAAAGCACTGATGTCGGAGCTGAAGATTCTCATTCACATTGGGAATCACCTCAACGTTGTGAATTTGCTGGGTGCCTGTACCAAACCCAATGGTAAATATCCCAGGGCAACAGGCTGTGCCTGCTCCCAGAGATCAGTGTTTGTCCCCTGTGTCCTTTCTGCTGGCTGCATGTGTGACCACAGGGACACATGGGGATGTTATTGATGTGTCTGTGTGCACTTAGGGCAGGTGCCACAGCTCAGCAGGGCTGCATATAACATGATTTGGGGCTAACTCTGACCAACCTAAGCCCTTATCTCCTCTCCTGTCTTGGGTGCCCTCTTGCCAGGTCCACTCATGGTTATTGTTGAGTTCTGCAAGTACGGAAACCTCTCCAACTACCTGCGGACCAAGCGAGAAGGATTCAGTCCTTACAGGGTAAGTAGCTTTCTTTGCCTCTAGGGACCTGTCCCATGGCTGTGGAGGAAAGATGTATAGCCTGAAACATGATCTGATACTGACACAAAGACACCCTCTGTCTAGCAGCAGATCAGCTTTACACAATGATCTTGGTTCATGTGCACATCAGGGAGCAATTTCTTTCTGCTATGGAAGATAAGTGCTTCCAAGATGGAATTACAGTCTAAGGACAGGAATAGGCTGTGCAGCTCATGGGTGCAGGGGTTACAGTGTGTGTTGCCTGCTGAGGTTTTTGGTTTTGTCTCCTTGCCAGGAGAAGTCTCCCAGGCTGCGTATTCAGGTCCAGTCCATCGTGGAGGCAGTGAGAGCAGACAGGAGGAGTCGGTCTGGGACTAGCGACAGTGCTATCTTCAACCGCTTTCTGCTGCACAAGAGCCCGACAGCGCAGCCGATCCAGGAAGGTAACACTCCAGCCTTGGCAGCAGCTCCTCACTGGGCCCACCAAAACAATGCCAGACTTGGATAGCTTGGGGAATGGGTAGGGCATGACAGCAGGGAGCTGGGACCGGGCCTTGGAGTTGATCACTGTTGCATTGGAAACCCCTGAACAGTGATAATGCAGCCATGTGTTGTTTCTTGTAATAGACTCAAAGCCCAGAAAGCAGAATTAAATTCCTTTGGTTTTTTTTTAGCCTAAAGAAAGGAGAATTGAGGGGGATCTCAGTGAGTCTTCCCTAGGACGGGAACGATTTGCTGACCCTCAAAGTCCTTTCCAGCCGTTTCCCGCAGCTCTGTCTGACTGACATGTGCTGAAGGCTGGACTCATTCTCTTCACACTTAAGCAAGCTCTTGCCCTGTGCCACCTGAGCAGAAAATCCTAGAGGGAAACTAGTTACTGTGGTTAGCACTGAGGACTAGTTGTGCCTCACCAAGAGGCTGGTTGCATCCCACAGACCTGGAGGGAGGCAACGAGAACAAGAGACTGCTCACTGTCTAATCATTTTCTTGTACTCCTGGACAGTGGATGACTTGTGGCAAAGTCCCTTGACAATGGAAGACCTGATCTGCTACAGCTTCCAGGTGGCACGTGGCATGGAGTTCCTGGCATCCCGAAAGGTGAGTTCACCTTTTCCTTCACTCCCCTCTTCTTTTGTGCATGCTCAACCAGACAAGACCTGCCTACAGCCACTTTACAGGTGACACACAGAGAGATTCAGTGATCTGCCTCACACTTCTCGGGAAGTCTGAGGTAGCCCTGTGTACACAAAGGTGGGAAACAAGCCCTCTGGCATCTCATCCTCTCCTTAACTATCTCCTTCTGAAATTTTTGTCTGTAACTCCTTCCCATGTCTACCATTCTTCCATTACAGCTCAGGTTCAGGAGGGGAGGGGGATGCTCTATACTTTCTGATGGTGGTTCTTGTTCCTCTGATTTTCCCCTTTCCTCTTTGTGTGCCCCCAGTGCATTCACAGGGACTTGGCAGCTCGCAATATCCTGCTGTCAGAGAACAATGTGGTGAAGATCTGCGACTTTGGCCTGGCCCGGGACATCTACAAGGACCCAGACTATGTCAGGAAAGGCAGCGTGAGTGCCATCTTCTGAAACCTTATACAGATTAGGTCCCCTTTAGCTATTCATAAACTACTCTGGGGATGGAATAAACTGAGGAAAAAGGAAGAGTGGAACCACTTGTGTGGCTGGGACCAGGAACCATTGGCCCAGTCATGTATGTGCTCTCCTCCTCCTCTACCAGCAGACCTCTGTCGCCTTCTTTCTGCCCCTCAGTCTGTCGTTAACTTACTCTTCTTTCTTTATACTGTTTCCTTCCCCTTTCAGTGTCTTCATCCCTCCCTCTGGCCTTACCAAACCTTCATTCCTCCATGGAGAGAGGAGCAAAGCTATCTGGTTTCCTTTCTTCCCTTTCATCCCATTCCTACAAGAAGGGCTGTCCTGGGACATGTCCCTGAGCGAACACTTGTGCCTTTGCCTCTCCCTTCTGTAGGCCCGTCTCCCACTGAAGTGGATGGCTCCAGAGAGCATCTTTGACAAGGTCTACACTACCCAGAGTGATGTCTGGTCCTTTGGGGTCCTCCTCTGGGAAATCTTCTCACTAGGTGAGTGCTAATGAGGGTTACAGGATACTGAGGGAGACCTCTCTTCCCACATAGCAGTTTGGTGGGTGAGTCTGTGCAGGCGGCCCTGACACTCTGAAGAATGTCTAAGGGATGTGATGGGAAGAGATGTCCATGTAGGCAAAAAAAATGTGGAGGCCATATCCACCTATGGACGGAGTGAAGGGGAGAGAGGCATGCAGAGGTGGCCTCCAGCTCACTGAGGCAGAGCAGCCTGTCTCAGGCAGCACAAGGACTTGGGCTGTGTATGAGAAGTGACCACATCTCCCAGTGTTTTGGGAAGAAGAGCAGTCTCAGAAGGACTGGTTTCTGATGGCACATTTCACATTCCCACCCCTCTTCAAACCTCCTTTAGGGGCATCTCCATACCCTGGAGTCCAGATCAATGAGGAGTTCTGCCAGAGACTCAAAGACGGTACCAGGATGAGAGCTCCAGAGTACGCCACAGCAGAAATGTGAGTCAGCAACCTCCCAGATCCCAACACAGGGCAGGATAGGCTCCTCTGTGGGATGCAAAGACCTTTCAGCCAAGGTGGGGGATAAGCCAACACATCCTTCACTCCAGGCAGCTGCGTGGAGGACAGGACAGATGGGTTCAAATCAGAGCTATCTGGAGTGTCCAGAGCGGGGTAGGAAGTGGCATAAACTGAGCATCTCTTCTTGGCAGATACCGTATAATGCTGAGCTGCTGGCATGGTGATCCCAAGGAGAGACCAACGTTCTCCGACCTGGTGGAGATACTGGGGAACCTTCTTCAGGAAAATGTCCAGCAGGTGAAAACCTCTCAGTGTCCCTGCTCAGCTCCAGACAGCTCTTTTTTCTCCCACCACTAGCTCCCTTGCTGTGCCTTCCTCTGATTCTGGGCCAATGCAATACTTCCATATAGGCCAAGTGATAACACAGGGTTTCCTGGGTCAGAGCGGTCTGTTTCCCAGAGCTACTGGAGAGCTCATTTCTGTTGTAGCCTTCTAGCTGCATTCTAATATAGCTCCACTCCATTCAGGGCGGGTGCCCTCTCAGTCATCATTCCAGCATTTCCATCCTAATCCCTAGATGATTATCTGAAGTTCTTCAGCTGACTCAAGGCCCTGGCACTCCTGCCTCCCACACGCCTGCATAATGAAAACCAGGACTTCAGCAGGAGTTCTGAAACTCCGTCCTTGGATCTAAATGTCAGGGCCATGTGACCCAAACAACTGTTCCATTATAGCAGTCAGATACACAGATTTCTTTGAAACTATTATTAATCACTGCTATGCAGTAACTCACCAGGACTTTAAACTGTGATGAGTGTGCAGCTCTGGTTTTAACTTCTTGATGTTCCATTTCAGATGATAGCCAAATGCTTAAATATGAGTACTGGCTCATCCTGACACCCCTGATTTTAACCTTTCAGCACTGGATCCCAGCACAGGCATGACTAAGCCACAATGATGTGCCCATGGGAGCACAGTGCTCTGACTGTGTAGGCTGGAGAACTGCAAGTGCCGCAGGACTGGGTTGTTTTCTGGCTCACACAAAGCTCCACACACCTGCAACGTTTGCAGCTACTTAGTGCAGAGGGCATAGAAATCCCTAGCCAGACATTTTGTTCCAGAGAAAAAAAGAATACATAAACCAGAACCTTTCTCCCCAGCTCTGACAGCTTCTTCTTGTAGAGCCCTTTCCTGTGGGAGAGCCTTCCCCTCCTTGTAAGGCCACTCACTGTTCTTCCTACCAGGAAGGAAAGGATTACATCCCACTGAACGACTCTCACAGCTCAGAAGATGATGGTTTCTCCCAGGTGCCTTCCTCTGCCCAGCAAAACTCAGATGAAGAGGACTTTGACATGAGGATACGCTGTCACAGCCTAGCAGCAAGGTGAATCCCCTCTGGAAAGGGCAGAGAGAGCTCAGCAGGCAGCCAACAGCCTGAGTCTGAGGAGGGATATGGGGAGAACCCAGTAGCAAAATGTTGGGAAAACCCCAGGAGATCAGGTGTGATCCATAGCGCATCTTGTTTACAAAAGCAAAATCACTTTCCTGATGAGAAAGAGCCCTTGATGTGTAAGCCTGTGACATTCCTTCTCCTGCCTCCAGCTACACTGCCAGAGAATCACGTCTCACTAAAGGTGTTATGGCTCATCAGGTAGCTGAGGAAAGGTGTCAGCTGGGACCCTGCCCTTCTGCTAATGCAGGAGCTTCATCCTACCTATTTCTAACTAACCCAAACAATTAGACCTAGGCTTCTCATCCCTGGAAAGCTGTGATAGTGAGATGCCTGGGTGCATCTATTTGACATTATTCTGCTTAGCCAAAGTGGAGAGACAATCTGGGTGCACCCTCTAAAGAAGTAGTATGGGCTTGAGAGGCCTAAGGCAACCTCATTCCTCTCCCAATATCTACCATTTGGGTCACCCGCCTCCCTGCATACTTTGGTTGCACCGAGAGGAGATTGTTTTGGGTCCTGTTTATTCAGGACATGGACTCTGTTGGTTTTACTGAGTACAGTCTGCTTCTGTCAGCAGATACTACAACTGTGTCTCATTCCCTGGTTGTTTGACGGGAGGAAATCAGATCAGGTGTCCATCCAGGATAAAGACATTTGAAGAGTTTCCCATGACACATACTATGTACAAGGCACACCCGGTGAGTAGCATCTGAGTAGAGTGGAGCAGGGGGCAAAGAAATGTTCATCTGTTTCCTGACACCTTTGTTGTTAGGATCGTGGAAGGAAGATCACTCCTATCTAATGTCAGTCTGTCTGTGTCATTCCTGTTCAGTCCATCCAGTCCTATGCCCGTTCATTTCTTCATCTGGCACATAAGGGCTTCTCTGCAGCACAACTCATACTGCCTGAATGTGAAATAGGGAGGTTAGGTCTGCAAGCAAGGGGACTGTAAAGGACCTCAGAAAAGAGCCTGCTCTTCCCCCTTCTCAAATCTGTGAACATGGCCTGGATAAGCATACTGAAATCCAGCCAGGACTAGGTAAATCCAAAATCCTTGTACCTCCTGTATCTTGACCCACACAACAGTGTGCAGTAGGGGTGCTCCTGGCCTCTCTGAACTGGGCCGGTACTTAGGATCTCCTCTAGTGAGCTTAAGTCATACCTTTAGTCTCAGAGGGAAATCTCACCTCTCACAGATTTGATGGTAATACATCTTTCAGACAGAGAACTCTATAGTTATTTTTTTTCCCAAAAAGTGGCACTGAACTGCACACAGTATGTGCTGCTTTTAAGAAGGCACCTAAGAAAATCACTTCCAGCAAGACCATAGAGCATGCTGGTAAAGTGCCCCTGCTCTTTTTTCCCTGTCATAGACATACATGATCTCATCTCCTGAATGACTCCTCCTCCCTTCCCACTCTGATCAGTCGACAGGGATGTTGCTGATAACTCCTGTTGCTTCCTTCCAGGACAATCAGACAGACAGTGGGATGGTTCTGGCATCTGAGGAATTTGAGAGGATAGAAAACCGACACAGAAAAGAAGGTGGATTCAGGTACTCCTTAAGTCTAGCCACTCAGCCCTCCCTGCTGCCAAATGCAGCGAGACCAGCAGGCAGCTCCTGGTGTCTCCCCATAAGATATATACCTCTTGGAGCTTGCAGGAGCAGCAGGGCTCCGGGCCATGAGCCACATAAGTCCGTCCACATTAACAAGAGGCAAAATGTATAAAGAACAGACCTGCCTGCTGCTTCCTAGGGTTTAAAAATATAAACTGTGCCCATTCAGTGAGAATGTTCGTTAGGATAATGAGGCACAGCAGAGTGACGGGGTTGATAAGGCTCTTAATGCTTATTGACACTTTCTTGTGAAATGTGTCAGGTGGGATGGATGGAAACTATGTGGCTGTCACCTCCTCCTCCCTTCCACAGCCCTGACCCATGTCAGCCCCAATGTGGCGTTGCAGGGATGGTGCAGGCCTTAGGACTTCCCACATACCAGTACTGAGCCTGGCAGGCTGAGCCGACACACTAAGGGTGCTATGGATGGTTATGTCCTGCCCCAGACTTGAACGGAAACTGGGCAAGAACCTGACCAGCCCATCTCTGCTTGGTGCCAAGGCAGGCTGGGACCTTGTCTCCACGAGTGTGTTGAGTGAGCCATGTCAGCTCATGTGTAGACAAGACTAGTCCCAAGCCTCTTCCTCACCTCCTCTGCTCCTAACATCAAATCAGACTGGTTTGTTGTCTTTTCCCTTAGCCATAGCCCTGTGGCCTTTCTGCTGTTGTATTGGACTGTCTTCTGCTTCTTGTCCTTGTCCTCCTTTCCCTAAGGCACGTTCCTTTGTATCCTACACAATGGGCTACCTGGCATCCCATCTTCTTGAAAACACTGCCCTTAAACCTGTCCTTGAGTGTGTCTTTGCCCTCGCTCTTGTGACTTCTTGCCAGTCACCTGGTATTGGCAGGCACTGAGATGGGGTTGCTGATTTCCTCCCACAGTTTGTTCATCATCTTCCTTCGTTTCCTTTCTCCCACCCTGGCTGTTGGTCTGTATCAGTTTCTGTTAACTCCTGCCAGGTCTAGGAGCAATTGTGGCAATGTTTCTTGTCTCTCCCTGCTCATTTGCATCCCAACCTTTCCCTGGGCTTCTCAAAGGTATCTAGAACAGCTGAAATAACTCTGTCACTGGGTTACGTGCAGATGCTCCACAAACCATATAGGCTGTGCCTAGGTTTAGAGCAAGACCTGGTGGTGTGCTTTGAAACAGAGGTGTAGGTCCATTCCTGACCTTGCCTCTGCCCCGTGCATTAGCATATGATTCCTGAAGCTGGACTTTCTCTAAGCAGGATAGAGGGTTTCCAAGAGTGCTCAGATTGATCTTCTGTGTGTCTCTCCCTCTCAGCAGTAAAGGGCCCAGTCGAACTGCGGAGCTGCCAGGGGAACAGTCCGACCTGCGGGGCAGATGTCGTCCGTCGTATGGGTCCCAAGTCGGAGGCCAGACTTTTTACAACAGTGAATACGGGGAGCTGTCAGAACACTCTGAGGACGGCAGCTGCACCCCGCCTGGAGAGGGGGCCAGTCCCCCCACTCTCCATGCTTCCTTCTTCTCCGAGCAGTACTAATGGCATCAGGCCCTGGAGGCACTTGCCGAGGCATCCCCTTTCACCCTCCAGGCACATCACCAGTCACTCAGAGCTTCTCCTTCAACCTGTGCCCAACCCCAGCAGGGAACCTACCCCAAATGGATGGGGAACCACAGCGCGATGGCCCACACAGCACCACCAGCTGCAGCTTCCCCATGCTGGGACTGAAGAGAGCACGTCGCTGATTCCTCATGTTTCTTTTCTTCCTGTGGCTCAGACAGATGCATTCTGCCAGCAAGTGGGTGCCTGTGTTCAGCACTACAGCACCTTCTGCCTAGCATCTTGCCTTCGCTCAGATCAGCTTCCCATTCAGAAAGCCCATTTCAGGTCAGATATAAATAGATCTGTCTTCGTCTCAAGTTTCTTCCTGGTGTGCAGCCTGAATGTTTTTCCTTGGATTGCTTCCTCCTCCTCTTCTCATGATGTCAGCTGCTGAGCTGTGGAGCAGAATCAAAGGGAAGAAATCCCTAGTGGTATTTGCAGCAAGAGCAGGACATTTTAAAGAGGTGTATGGAGAGATCCCGAGGAATCTTTGTAAATGTTCATGCACACTGTTCATTCTGAGCAGATGCCAGCCTCTTCATCTCCTCTGCAAGCAACACTCACACCCCTCTCATCTCTGCTGGGAGGGAACTTGTCAATTTGCCTTATCACCAGGATTATTTTAGCCATCTTGACACAGCTAGTGCTGAGTAGTCATCAGATGATGGCTAGAGTCCTCCTTGTGAGATAAATAGCAAATCTTTTTGCAGACCCTATGCAAAACAGGGTTTTATGTGATCTGTGCTGGGAACAGGTTACTCACAGGTCTGCTGTCTCACCTTCCCCTTCTCCTAGAGCAGCGCTGACATCATTTGTTGCTCCAGTGAGAAATTAAAGCAAAGCTGTGTTAATTTCAGTTGGTTTCTAAACATACAGTGAAAATGGGTTGTTTGCTGGGAGGAAAAGGATCAAAGTGGTAGGGAGTGAAATGTTTATTTCCAAGTTGCTGCGAGGGTTTTGGAAACAATGGAAGGAACAGAGCTCTAGCAATGAGGTGCTCTGGGTTTCATCCCCTGTTGTGCTGGCATCACTGAGCACATGGAGGGCAGCACCTGGCCAGGGCTCAAGCCCCAGTTCTCCTGGATGGACAGTTCTGGACCATGACTTCTGCTGTCACCATGATTCCCTGGCTCAAAGAAGGCACTCCTCTCCAGCACAGCGTACCTGTCTCTGGAGGACCAAGGAACATTTATTTGCTGAGGAAATATCTCATCACTTGGGCCTTTTGTTTCTAAAAGATATCACGTGAATTCAGAGCCCTGGGGAACCTCTGCAGCCCCTCTCTACAGATTTCTGTGATGCTGCCTCACCACTTCCCACCTAGTTCTTTCCATCCTGCTCACAATCAGAGAGCTCAGCCACAGAGCACTGTTACATCAATGCCAGAGGAGTCAGGGTGGACAGGATCATTAGAACAGCTTGTCGTCATCTCTTCTCCCATATGCCAGTGGCTGGCACAGCTCTTTGCTGCAGGGCATCTCAGCACTGGGGTGTTTCTGCTTGCAGGCCACACCTCTGTGCAGAGAGCCAAGGCTTTGGTCTGGACTTTGAAAACTGTGTTTCCTGTCAGATGTATTGCTTTCCCAAACTGTTATTTCTTTTCCAGCAGAGGATTTTATGCATTTCCTGACATGAGCCTGTGAGTCCTTACAGATGATGTTCCCAAGTCTTAATTATAGTTCTCCACACAAGTGTAATGGGGAGATTTATTTAGCACATGTGAAAAGCATGCCTGTCATTCAGTTTCTCTAAGCCTGTGCTTAAAGCTCTCGATGTTCTCCTTCCTTTTTGTGTCAGCAGAATGACATGGCTGCGATTTCCACGGCAAAAAATAAGAGGCACAAAACCGGCCAAACCTGGAGCCAAACTGGCTCAGGATGTGGAATTGGAAACTGCATGTGACAAAGAATTCCCCAACTTCTACTGATGTTTCCTGAAGTTGCCAGGAATTTAAGCATCTTTAAGTAATTGTTATGACTCGGTAAGAATCCTCTGGCAGGAGATGCTGGAGAGCCAGGCCAAGGAAGTAGGACAGCCCACAGGGTATAGGCCAGAACAAATTCTCCTGCCCTCATCTTGCCCTGGTTTTTGAACTGGTGGTTCCCTTGACAGGAGGAAGGCTGCAAGTGCCCTGTGCTGCTGGGTGTCTCAATGGATGAAGGTTACAGGCGGCTGAGCTAAATTCAGGCTGCTTTCTCAGTGATGTGCATCCATAGGATCCAGGCTCCCTTGTTCCCAGTGCTTCACGAACAGTTCTCTGCCTGGAAACACAGCCTCATCTGAGAGAGGGCACAAGAAAGAGGCCTATAAACAAAATAATAGTTAAAAAACAGAACACCAAAGTAGCTGCAAGTGCTTGTCCATATGTGAGGGATGGAAATGTACTTGCAAAGCCCAACACTTGCAGGGGACCAACAGTATTCCTCAGCAGGAAGGGGACAGAGGTATCTGAGCACCCTCAGCACTCCCAACCAGCCAGGACAGCTGCACTTTGTCTCTAGGTTCAGCTGTAAATTTCTCACAAGCATCCTTGTGCAGAAGGGTTACTTCATTAGAGCCATTGTTAGCGATCCCCTGCTTCTCTCTAGGGAAAGCACCCCTGTCACATCTGATTTTTGAACATTCAAATCATTCAACTCCACAGAAGTTTATTTTCTCTCTTTTGTACCATCTTGGGGTGTGTGTGGAATCAGATCCTATTGTATCTGTACCAACAGCATTGCATGAACAATGCAGCCATGATACGAGCAAATGCTGGCTCCTCTTCAGACACTCCTGCTGATGAAGAACGATTATAGCGTGGGATAGTGAAGAGCTGTTGAAACAATTGTACTTTCACGCTCTCTTAAAAGTATACTAAATTTAGAGTGTACGAACCTGATACCCTTTCTCTACATTCTGGCATTATTTCTGGCATTATGATTTTTACAGTCTCCAGATAACTGTCAGCATGAAATGAAGCTGGTCTGGTTTGGTTTTAAGATGTGAGGCAGCAGCGCTGTCTGACTTTCCACAGCAACAAGGGAGTAGTTCAGTTTTAAAACCCAGGGTTTGATAACTGTGCCTGCTCCATTCACAATGCACTCTGTTTTGGGCTTTTTACTGGAACTCAGCATAGAAGCTAAGCTATTTATCATCATCCTTCTTTAAAATGAATGTTCCCGCTCTACACGTGGTCTCATTCCTCCTTACAAAGTGTTGGTGTTGAGAAGACATTCCTCCCTGATGAAAACAAAGCGTTGGGTCCCCTACTTGCGAATACACACTTGTGTCTCCGGAGAAAACCCTGTGTATCAAGTAACACTTCATTTATATTGCAATATTTTAACCTGGTACCTGTTGTTGCTACAGCAGCATTCAATGTTTCAGTGGGCTGCCTTCGAAGCAAGTAGGTTACAACATGGGTTATGTGTGAGTACAAAAGTGCGGTCTGTGAGTGTGCGTGAGTGTTTTGTGGGTGAGTGTGTGAGTATTTGCACGTGAGTTTTCTTACCAGTGAGCGTATGTGGGTGTTTATAACTCACGTTGAGTCTTGTCTCTGGAAGTTCACGGTTATATATCAAACCAGTTAGAACACTGCTTTCTTTCCTCCTATAGTACTTGTTACCCTTTGTCATTAAGAGTTTTGTTGTAATATCTAAATGTGAAAATGAATAAAGTCATAAACTGGCAGCTGCTTTCTGGTTCCTGGAGCCAGTGCTGCTCCCCACACAGCACCGGGCGGCCATATAAGAAGCATGGTTTAGTTTTATTATTTTTATTCCCCTTTGCATTTCCCCGCATCCTCTAGGAAACAGCTGGCCTTTGTGGCACTTCCATGCAGGATGAAACGCCGTCTTTTCTCAGGATGAAGCGGATACGCTCTGGTTACTCTCGCTGCCAGGAGCCGCCGGCCCAGCGCCCAGCTCTTCGCCCCGCTGCCATCACCCTCAGACCCGCGACCCTCCCTCAGCCCCGGGACCCCGCGGCCGCTCCTGCCCTCCTTCACCGCCGGGCGGGACCAAGGGCGGCGGCGGAGCCTCCCGGCCCTGCTTCTCCTCAGCACGGAGCCGCCCCTCAGCGGGCGGAGGGAGGCGCCGCAGCGGCCCGCAGGTGGCGCCCTCAGCCCGGCGGCGGCCGCGGGCCCCGGGGCAGAGCCGGGGCGGGAAGATGGCGGCGGTGTAAAACCTGACAGGGAAGCGAAGGGCGGGTGTGAGTCACCGGCGGGATCCGGGCTGACGGGGCTCCACGGCCGGAGCGCGCTGGAGATGGAATATAAATGGATCTGTGGCTGTTTCTCCCACAAAATCACCAGGACCTGGAGTGAAACCTGAGGCACGGGTCCCTCCTCACGCCTGTGGTGACTTGCGAGGACCTCAGTGCCATTCATCTGCCAAAATAGGGTCCCCTGAGGAGCGGTCGCTGGCAGAGGCATGGCTGTCCTCTGCAGGGTGAGGAGACGTGGGGACATCCCCTCAGCTCGAGCTTCACCACCATCAATCCCTTCATCCATCACAGGGTGAAGGCAGCCTAAAGGACCTTTGGACTCTCCCCTGCCCATCCAGGGACATATCTGTCTGGGAATGTGGAGATTGAAGCAGTTCATGAAATCCCCCATGCTGGTGGTACCCTGCTCCTCTCCTGCCACCCAGCCTGTCCACCTGACAGGGATGTCCCTTCCCTTAGGAAGGCTCATGGCTTGGTACATGGCACAGAGCAGTGTCCAGCTCCCGCTGTGTGAGGAGGGATGGGGATGGGACCAAGCAGGCTGCCCTCATACAGGGAGTCAAGCATGGCAGACACCTCACCCAGGCAGAAACACAGCCCACAGGAAACTGGTAAAATGAAAAGCAGCCTGTTCTTGTGGTTAGAAAAGGGAACTGGGAAGTCGCTAGCTGGGTCCTTCAGCTTGTTTTGCTTCTAACATGGCCAGCAATGTCTTTTCAAACGTGCTTTGAGATCCTCCTCTGAAAGTCAATGCAGCAACAGCAGGGAACCCTTTAAGCTCCTAGGACTCCCTGGCCCCTTCTGAGGACATTTCAGCATTAAAATGATGCAGAACTCCATGCTGAAAAATTAAACTGCTGTTTGCACTGCAGGAACAACGGCTCCAAAACACACTCGGCACAGCTGCAGTCTCAGTGTGTTGACAACAACTCTTGCCCTCCATCTGGGGTGAAAGTTTGGGTGAAACGTTGAAGAGCCATTAATAGCGTGTGCTTCCTCACCCAGCATGTACCAAGAACAACAAAATTAAATGAAAAGACCCAAACAAGTGGAAGCAGAACATTTATCTGCTGCTTCAGAAACATTTCCTAGGTCGTGCTGATATTTCTATGGAGCTGTTCATAAACAGCTTCTCAGAGTGTTTTAGAGCCACATGCTACATGTGTTTAGCAGAGCCCATGGGACCATTCCATGCCAAGATGCAGGTTTGCAAGCCTGCTGTTTTCCTTGGGAATGGCATGGGTCTCTACATGGGCAGGACTAGACCCTCCACTTGCATCTCAACAAAACAGGCTGTGCTTCGACGGTGTTATCTGACAAACGTATGCTACCAGTGCGTCACGAATGGGTAAAGTACAAAACCTCCCAAAAGAGAACAGTTTAATAAGATGCTTAGGTTAGACATCAGGCTTATCTGAGGGCCCTACTGAGCAGCCAGGGAAATCACCAAGGAGACCGTATCTCAAAAGAGCACAGCTATTTGTTCAGAAGTTTAGAAATTATCCTAGCTCACAGCTTGTTCTTTGCCATTTATAATTTTCAGACACTTTGCCTTGCAAAATCCAAGGCGGCCATTACACTGTTTGATCTCCAAAGAGACCAAAATCCTTAGAACTTAGTTAAAAAGTGTAACTCCCCAAGTCCTGTTTTACAGTATTTCAAGGGATTAATGTTTATTAACAGCATTGGGGTGTTTGTAACATTTCCCATTTGGTACACCAGAAGCAAGTAACTGTGTATTAGGTAGGAGCGACTGAATCCTGACACAGAGGCTGTGCAGTTCCTGCCCCAGCGGCACTTTTGTCGGTAACTGGGAGACTGGATGCACCCCACCTCATTTCCACACACACAGCCCTTTTCCCCCCCATTTCACACACGCTATTAAACCAGCTCTCGTGTCTTTTTGATGGCCAGCACTCCTGACACATGGAAACGAAAGGCGCTGAGGGCACACATGCGCCCCCACAGCCAGCCCCATGAAGAGCCCGTCCCTCATGGGAGGGTCTAGGGTTGGCCCGACCCATTCAAGCCCAACTGCCGCCATGGCCGCGCTCCTCCGCACGGCCACGCCCCGGTGACGTCATGCCCGTTAGCCCCGCCCATCCTCTAGCTCCGCCTCCCCGGGGCGTGCCCCTCGCCCCAGCCTCGCCTCTCGCCCTCGTGGCGCTGGGCGGGGCGTGTCGCGGCTGCGCAGTGCGCGGCTGCCGGGCTGCAGGCGAGGCGCGGGGCCGGCGGCTGAGTGCGGTGTAGCTGCTGCTGCTGCTGCGGGAGGGCCCCGGGGCGAGCGGAGCATGGAGCGGCGGCCACCGGCTGCGGCCGCCGGGATGGGCAGCGCCGTGCGCCGCCCGCCGCACTAGGGCGGTGACGAGCTCTGAGGCGAAACGAGGCGGCGAGCTCGAGCCCCGTGGCTGTGTGTGAGCGCGACTGAGGCGACAGCGGCGGCTCCTCCCGGCGGGTTCCTAGGGGCTGTGCGCCTCCTCCTCTCGCCCGGGCAGAGGCGGGCTGCCGGGGCTCCCCAGCGGGAGGCATGAGCGCGGCGCCCTGAGGGACCGGCGGAGCGCGGCTCGCTCCGAGCAGCCTCCCCGGGGGCCGCGGCCGGCGGATCGGGCTCGGCTGGGACCTGCCATGCTTGCCCTGGCTCCTCCCATGGTATGAGCCCGTGCTCTCCTCCCCTCTCCGCCTGCTTTTGGTCTTTCTCCGATCCTGGGCTGTCAGATGGGATAACGCGCACCCGGGCGTGCGGCGCTCGGCGAGGAAGCGGTGGAGGTAACTGGTGACGGCCGTCGGCTCTCCCGGAGTCGAAGATGAGCTGGCGGTGGGCTCGCCAGCACAGGAACGGCGGCTCCTCCGTCCTGTTGCTGCTACTGCTGTGGCACTGCCGGGTCCTGCCGGCCGGCGCCGATAACGCCAGCCAGGCGTACTACACCGCCCTCATCAACGTGACGGTGCTGAACCCCGAGCGCGGTGGCCCTACGCTGCTGAGGATCGACCGCGGCCGTTACGGACAGGATTCCCCCAAGGTGGAGGTCAAGGGCTTGCTCGTGGCTCCCGTCCCCATCAACGGAGGTAACGCTCCCTTTGCAGCCCGCGGTCGCTTGCTGTCGGGTGCCTCCTTCGCGGGGTGGTTGGCCTTTGTCTGAGCTTTGAAGACTTCCCTGGGAGCTCTGACAAAATAGGAGGAAAAACTTGCCCAGACGAAAACAATAATTTTTAAAATCCATGATTTGACAGTGCTGGCTCTGCAAAGCTTAATGTGTCTTCCGGCATGGATGCCAGCACGCTAGCGATATTGAGCATTGAAGGTGTTATTTCTCAGCTAATTATAGAGAGTCTGTAGCGATAGTTAACAGCATCTGGTTACAGCGTTGCCATGAAGCTGAGGACATCTGCACAGCTATCTCAGTGTGATAGGTGTGCATCTGGATGGCTGTTGCAGCTGCACGAAGCTGTGTTTTCTCAGTGTATGTTTCTTAGAAATGCTGTTGAAGCTTCCCATCGAGACTTGGAAGGACTAAAGCCATCAAGTTGTTACTGTCTCACCAGTCCAAAACGTGATTGTTTGTCGTACTGAGTACTGTGTAGTGTTTACAAATAACTTTTAAGCGAAGCTGCTGTCCATTATTTTGGGTTGTTTTTGACAAGCATGTTTTTTAGAGAACGCTAATTTAAACAAGGGAGAATATTGTCTTGATTTTTGGCTGAAGTGGAACCAATTGCTTCAGTCATAATGATGTGCTTTTAGTAGTATCTTATTTTTGCAAACGAAGAAGTATTTTGCAAACGGTTCTTGATGTTATCTTAACTGTTATCTTTAAGAAATGGATCACTTGATGGATTACAGTGGTCCCAACCTGTCTCCTGGACAGTAAACCTCTGAATAATGCATTAAGTGAAATAATGTCGTCAGTTAAAACTAGACTCTAAGTGGTAAATATTAAGAGGGGTTTTTAAGTAATTGTTAATGCAGAGCTACTATATTATTAAAAGCTTTTGAGAATTTACCAGATCTTAAGATCAGGAAAATACTTTGATGCTGCTTCAGAGCAAAATGCATGCGTCTAGTATGTGAGAAGCAGACTGTGCATCAGCAGATGCTTGTCAGTTTCATTGAAGCTCAGTTTCATTAGCTTTGGAAAGTGTTAACTAGAATATATTAATATAGCATATCTTTGGGTGGATGGGTGAGGAAGCAGAAATCGTTGAGGAAGTCTACTGTGAATGATTTCCATTTGTATTTCAGGTCCTGCTTTCCCTGTGCTCTCAGAGCCAGCTGTCGTCAAATATGCTTAGTCTTTCTTTTTTCTGCTTCCTGGTATTCCTCACTTCAACACACACACCCCAACTGCTGTATGAAACCAGGAGGTTGTGCTGAAGGTGTTAGTCATGTAAATACTGTTACTGCAAGCACTATCTTTAGGTGTTTTAAAACTGCTGCCTTTTAATATATGCAAGGTATTAAAACCCATTATTTTTCTAATAGCTGCATTATTTGCCAAGAAAAGCTTTCAATATTAATTACTTTTTAACCTGCTTCTGTAACTTTTTCTGCATGCTTCTGATACAGTCTTCACCCGAGCATGATTGAAACATTGAGGGAGGCTGACAGCATTTTCACTGGAAGCCGAGATAAGTGCTAAACAGAATTCTGAGCAGTCCATAAGCAGTATTTTTATACCTTACTGCTGAATACTATGATTAATACTTCAGTGAGAAAGCATAGCGGGAATTGTGACACTGCAGACCTTGGTTTCTGCAGTTTTGACATGCTGCAGTCATTAGAACTTTGCCATCAGTTGTTGAGGAGGTTCAGTTTTGTCCTTCTGTTTGGCAACAGAAGACTGTTAAAGCAAACACTGCAGCAGCTGTTTTCCTTTAAAGTTCTGAGTCGTTCTGTGTGGATTGCTATATAATATATATTTTATTTTAGTTTTGCCAAGGCATGCTTTATGTGCTAAAAATATTTCCTGTAGTAGAAAAGACTGCAATATTTTATGCTTTTAGTTAAGGTGTTCTTGATTACTCAAGGGTCTTATGTTTATATCCTGCTTTTTATACCTAGATTTTTGTGAAATAGATGCTGCCTTGCTGAAAGTAATTGCTCTAATGCCTTCTTATCAGTTTCTTAATACTGCTGTAGAACTTGTTTGCAAAATATTTTTTCTAACAGCTCTTAACAGTAACATTAACTGTTAGAGCAGTGAATGCTCTACCCAGTTCTCATATGTTGAGAAGAAAAGGACTTTACAACTGCTAACAGCTATCTTTGAAGACTATAATTTATTTTACCACTGTTCTGAAAGCTAACAAAGAGCAGAGAATTAAATGGCTGTAGATGCATTGGCATTATGAGTGCATGGCAGTTTTATGTTCCAGAAACTGCTCTGAAGGAAAGACCTTAGGGATCAGTGGAAGGGGATAATGATACCAGTCAGATTCCTTGAATATTTTTAGTGGTAGAAATTCATCTAGGAATATCTTGTAATTAAGTAATTGTTACTAGAATCTCAGCCAGCCACTAGCACTAATTCTGACTACTCAGTAGCCATAAGATAGTCCTAGAGACAGTAGATCAACAATTACTAAAATGTGGTGCAGAATAATCTGTCCCTGCTTTGCCTGTAGAAATGACAGGCATGCTCCTGGTTTACAGGATTAAGTTATCCCTTGGTGCAGTTCAAAACATAGTTATTGACTTTGAAACTGCTTCGATGTCAAGTATTCATCCGTTTGTGGGCTACCCCTTGAAATTTCCACAAACGTGGGTGATCTGTTAGCGCCTTGATGGTGTAGAGTTAGAGCTGAGATGTCCTTAGTGACTAAGATTTCTTACTCATTGCCTGCAGGGAAAGAAATGAATTTACTAATTCCAGATTTTGGGTCAGTGATCTGCTGCTGAGCATACACCATTTGTAACAGCACAGTCTGTGATTTTAAATGTGCTCTGTGACCTCTGCTTTTAAGCATCACTGGTATTAGGTGCCTGATGCTAGTTGTGGTGCTGACATTTAGGTGTCAGACATACTTCTCTTGCTATGGAAAACCAAGGTAGAAGCCATTGAAAACTGACTTTAGTGGTTCTTGGTAGAAACTTCAGTGCTTTGTAGCTTAGTTCCTTCAAAAATGTTCTCGATGGTGAACAGGACTGTTCTGTAACTGTTGATTCTGGGTTGTTGCATGTCATTCTGGGTTTGGATATGCAGTGGGGGGCTGGAAACATCAGTCCAGTGTTGTCCTGGGTTTAGCTGTGACAGTTGTTTTCTCTCAAAGTCTCCTCCTAGATGGCTGGACCTTGCTGGGAGGTGAGATATTGTGCACCTTGACTGGCTTGGATAGGAGAAAGCAGGCAAGTGATGAGGACTGGAGGTGGGACTTACAGGAAGTGAAGTAGTAGCAGACTCAAAGCTGAATGCTCAGACTCACTGAGCCAGTAGGTCAGGAATGAGGGGGTGAGGGGAGTGGAAAGGGACTGGAATCTTAACAGCATGTGGGGATGATGATTGTATGAAATCTGCATTGGAGAAAGAACTTGTAGAAAGGAGAGATCTCTGCTGAAGGGGTAGTAGGGCTGTGGCTGCACAAGGACACTGAGAATTTGAGGAGAAACATGTTAGAAAAATGTGGAAGTGGGGAAGAGATGGTATTGGCTCTGTGTTAGGAATGAAGGTATATCTTGTGCATGGTACTGTAACTATAGCATTTGGTGGCATCTGACACTTCCTAAACATGTTGTGTGAACAAGTTTTAGCTGCAGAAGGTTTAAAATGCCAGTTTCCTCGTAGCTGCAGAGCTTTAGGTAGCATTCAGACAGAATTTAGTGTTCCTTTCTGGCCCAGAATCCAAAACAGTAGGCTTTAGGAAAATGCAACAATCAAATACATCATAGTGGAAGAAAAGTCTTGTGCTGTGCATTCATCCTTTACCACTGGTCTCAGTATCCAGCTTAATTAGCAGTCATTAATTGATAACAAAAGTGGAGGTTATAGATTGGAGTTTGTAGTCATAATTGTAGTATCCTCACTGAGCTAACATGATTAAATCTGGACTATTACAGGACTCTTTTAAGCTTCAGTGATTTTCTTTTGTTTAACTTCTTCCCTGAAACAAGATTACCTCTTGTTCAAAGAGTTTCTTTTAGTGTTAAAGCCAGCTTTAGTCAAAGCAATTACCTGAAATACCTCTTGTTAATAGAATGTCGCTGTATATAACTCATGGACACAACTTTTAAAAAGTCGAAATTATAACTGGCTTGAGTAAGTTCTATATTGATAATAACACAAGTAGTAATGCTTTGAAAGAAAAGGTATCTATTACACGTGTTAAACCATAATGGGATAGCAAAGAACTAGTATCCTTCCTTGAAATTAGAATCAATTGGTGCTGTGTGTTGCTTCTATAAAATTCCCAGCCAAATTCCTTTTCTGGAAGCTTTATTACACAGTTATTACAAATGTGTTGCACAAGGCTGTCTGCATTGCTGGTCAGGTGTGCTATGTAGTGCCTGAGGGAATGCTTTGGGATGCAGGCTACATGGGACTCCATATTCCCATGTGCTGTTTTCTTTCCCAGCGAGTCTCTTGAGTTGCTCCCCCTCAAAACGTTGGTGGTGTCTCTCCATCCAGTGTATTACAGTGATTGAAGGTCAGATTTTCAAAGTATTTCTGTATATGTAGCTGAGACAGACCAGCTCTGGCAACTGGTGCTGGCCTTAGAGAGTTAACAATCTATATTAGGGAGTTAACAATCAATATTAAAAGGTCTGATATTAAATATATATATATACATGTATCTATCTATATATCTGATAATAAAAAAGGGGGGGAAAAAAAAAGGAAATAGTTAATGTCCAGTGTGTGGGATCATAGTACTGGCTTTTTTCTGTGAAAAGGGGACAAAGTCTGAAAACAGTCAATGCAGCAACCTTGGCTGAAGTGAGACATCACAGGTATGTTTGAAGCAGCACAAGAGTAATATAAGTGTGCTGGATATGAGCAAAAGCAAACCCAGTCATTGTTCACAAGTAGGAGACAGTCTGCATTCAGGCAGGTGTGTACTTCTGACAAAGCTTCTGACAGCTGACCTACTGATTTCATTTTTGCTCCTGCAAAATGGCTGTCCCTCTTACAGGGGGACCTGGTCACACAATTGGAAAAGATGAGAAGGAAAGTACAATTCTGTGCTGATGTTAACTTGCAAATACTTCTTCAGCAGCTGTGGAAGCCTGGTTGGATCTTTTGCATTATGAGCTACTTCTTTCACGTGAATCCCTAATATGCTGTTACAAGCATTAGTCCTTCAGCAGGAAAGGCTCTTGAATTTAAACAAAACCCACTTAAATGCTTAAGGAGAAACATATATGCCAGTTGAGCAATCCTGGGTGTTCTCCAAGAGGAAACTGGAGCTCTCCTAAAGTTGAAAATAAACATGCAGCCTAATGGTAGGTACTTAAATTGCAGCTGATCCTTCTGTAAAGAGGCTCTTCTGTGGTGTTGGGGCCTACGGCAGGAAGGGAGATATTTACAACAACATTGTACATAGCTCTTTAACCCAGCAGGCTGCCACTTCTAACAGAAAATTTGTTTTTTTGCCAATGCATTCATGGTACATAGGTGTAGACATGGAGAAGGGAAAGGCGGGTAAATAACTTGTATTTCAAATAAGCCAAAAGAGTAGCACACCCATAGGGTGTGCAGTCTAAATGCTTAGATTGCTTTCTGTATACTTATATCTTCTGAAACTATATGGGTGATTGTATCTTTTTGTATGCAAGTGGTTTGTTTTAGGGAAATATCAATTTAATGTGAAGTTGCTTTTCATTCTGATACGGCCTGCTGTTTTGGGCCACCCACTACTTGAAAGACATTGAGGTGCTGGAATGTGTCCAAAGAAGGGCAGCAAAGCCTGTGAAAGGCCTGGAGCACAAATCCTATGAGGAACGGCTGAGGGAACTGGGGCTGTTTAGCCTGGAGAAAAGGAGGCTCAGGGGAGACCTTACCGCTCTGTACAACTGCCTGAAAGGAGGTTATCACAAGGTGGGAATCAGTCTTTTCTCCCTAGTAACTAAGCTATATGACAAGAGGAAATGGCCTCAACCTGCACCAGGGGAGGTTTAGAGTGGGGATAAGGAATAATTTCTTCACCAAAAGGTTTGTCAAGCATTGGAACAGGCTGCCCAAGGAAGTGGTGGAGTCCCTGTTCCCAGAGGTATTTAAAAGACATGTAGAGGTAGCACTTGGGACGTGGTTTAGTGACGGATTTGGCAACGGTTGGACTTGATGATCTTGTAGATCTTTTCCAACCTAAATGATTCTATGTTCGTCCAGATAATACTTGGAAGCCGTAGTCTTTTACATCCTATTTGGACTTGGACAATGGAGCATGGGTTGCATGATGATGGAGAGCTGTTGATGACAATTCTTGCTGAAACTGTTAATTTTTCTATGTCCCTTATAAATTCCAACCGATGTGCCTGGCCAGTCAGGTATATAGACGATTTATTTTAGCCAGCTCGCTATACTGGAAGGGTGACTGTGATTATAAGCCTTTCCCTGTTCTCAGATTATACTGTCAATTGAAAAGATGGGCTGAAAAACTCGGACTTTGCACTATTGTTCCTGAATTTTATTTAGTTAAAAGTGAGAAGATTACATGACGTGTGGTGAAATAGGTTCCTAATGTAAAGAAAAGAAGGTTGTGACTTTTCATTGACTCTCGAGTGACTTGCAGATACTCAGTTCAGGTTTGTCTAAAACGACTGGATTTTCCTGAATGTTTTTGTACTAAAATAGTGCTACAATAATGCCATCAGCTGTTAAATTTTCATCCGGACATACTGAATCCACCTAGTCAGGAATAACATGCTGTATGCCTTCGAGTGGTGTTTGTTGGTCTATCTCTGGAAAGCTTTTATCTCTTAATATCTTGTTTCCTAATCCTGTTGCGCTATCCAGTAACATTTCATGGTTCTGTCCACAGCTGAGAGACTTTGATCTGTGCCATGGTAGAAAATTCTGTGCTACTTTTCCCACAGATGCAGTTACTGTTATCTCTTTCTGCTTTTTCTGTCTGTTTTTAAGCCCAAAACGCAAAGGTGCCTACGTAAATTATTGCTAAACTCTACTGTATAACAAACTTTGAGTGCTGCATCTGTTTTCAAGGCACCTTTTGCTGCTTCCAGCCCATTACCTTATTTTTGTGGCCATTTTTGTTTTCACTTGGTATTTTAGTTTTGAGCATGATTGTACTGAAGCAAACTACCCAATCCATAGTATTACTGCTCTTCATCCATCCCATGTATTTTAAGTAAATTTGTGTTGGCCATAGTGGCTAATTTCAGAGTTATTTTTGTCAGTTTGAGGAGAATCTGCAGAATTATGGCCACATATTGAACAGTATTATCCAAAGGATATATCACATCAAGATTCTTGAAAATTATTTTACTGGGGAAGGATGGGATTCTAGCCTTCAAGGCTTGAGAAATTTCCTGTCAGAGTCTGCTGGTGCTTTTGTAAGTGGAAATGTTCTGAGCAAGGTGGAAGTGTGCATTAAATTGGTTTTGTCTTAACAGGCAAAATGTCTTAACATCAGGGTTTGTTGCAATGTGCCATGTTATGGTTCTATCATTTTCCTATATTTCCTTTAAAAAGGTTGTACTATTCTCTTATATTTTTTTAAATGTAAGGCTACAAAGACAAGCTACAAAAGGGCAGTTGATATGGAAGTGCGCTCCTATGATCATTGCTGTTCGTGATGACTCTCACCAGTGTTCCAAAACAATGTGTGGATCAGTGCTAGCTGGCAGTTTCCAAAGGGATTCAAGTAATAATGTCAGGGTAATGGAAGAAAATATAAAAATCAGCTTCAGGCATCTGTATTTCAGATTTTCCTTGACCCCTGTATAAAACAAAAGCACAGATACAAAAATGCAGTGAATAACCTACCATGTCTGAAAGGTCTAACACAGCCTTGAAAAACAATTATGAAAAGGATGTACTTGTCTGGCTCCCCATCCTCCTTCCAGGGGAACAGGGAGAGGCACTTCTTGTCCAAATTAAGAGATGGGACGACTTCCTGTGTGATTGCCACAGTATAGATTCAGCTGCACGAGTTCTCTTTAGGCAAGAAAAGGTTTTCTTTCTTCTTTCAGTAAAGATCCTTTAGCTGTTTGAATCTCCTCTGCTACAGGTTTTAACCTGAGCTGTGTTAAGCTGAGAATGCTTAAAAAGATCTTTGTTTTGTTTCCAGCTGACAGGTTAAACTCAATGTTTTTTGTGGTAGATCATTTGCTGAAATCTCATCTTCTGTGCTGAGGAACTCACTTCTTTAAAAAGAAAAAAGCATGGGGCACTTCATTTGAATTGCTCTGAAGAACTGTAATGTTTTCAGAGCTGTTATGCAGATAAATTGTTTATGTCTTGAAAATCACTGTTTATCCCAACCATTTTTAGTAGCCACAGATTCTTGTACTCTTGGCATTTGAAAGGGTAAATATATTTGTATTATAAGTTACTGTTGGCTTTACATTTCTAAACCTCTTTAATGATATGACCAGTGTATAACACTAAATTGTGTGTTTCAAGTTGTGTAAACAGAAATGTCTTTCATCAATTTCAGCTGCTGTACCCTGAAGATATCTTCTGTGCTTCATTTTGTGCCTTCTGTACATAGCTCTGTGTGGGTTTGCGTTGTTCCAGGATACATTACAACATCAGAAAGGACAAAAGAGCTTTGCATTCTGCTGAATTCGGGCATCTGGCATTTGCCATTTCTGTTACTCCTCCTTTATGCCATCAGTACCTGTTTAGCTGACAACTTGAGTACATCGTGTTTGCAAAACCATTTGTTTCTCTATGAATTTGAATGCACTTCCTTGTAGGCAGAATGCACACACGTAAAAAGCCGATGTCGGCCGCTGGGATTTTACAAGATCAGCTTTAAATGTTGTCCTTTTTACTGTAGCCTGCACATGGCAGATAACTCAGAAATCCTGTTTTCACAACCTCTTTTGTTTAGTTATACTTCCTACTGCAGTGATATTTATGACTGCATTAGAAAAAAAGTTATACCCCCCAGAAAGGCTGATAAACAGCTGTTTCACAAATGCCTATAGCCTATGATCCATATTGTAATGTTTTTCAGCCTCTAGGCAGGTATTGATTCAAATGTGAATTCATTGTTCTAGCTGCACTAGAGTTAAAAATAGCTTGTGTTAGTGAGCCTAATTCTCTGGCATATAGTCACGGCTTTTAGCATGTGAGACTTGGTTTGTTAAATACTTCTTTTTTTTTCCTGTAAGAATGCAGTTATCTTTATGCTTTTTTAACAAGAAGGGGTGGCTTCCTACTTCATAACAGTGAAGTAATTCATCAAAACTTGGAGTTAGGGGTTTTGTTTCATTTTTTGCCTGCTTGAACAAATTGCCATCTGTGTGAATGTATTTTCCATTTCAGTTGCAGATCGCCTGGGTTGTGACCCTCGAACACGTTTCCAAGTTCCACCAAACACCAAGCAGTGGATTGCTTTACTACAGCGAGGAAACTGTACATTTAGGGAGAAAATACTGCGAGCAGCTTCACATAATGCCACAGCTGTGGTCATTTACAACAATATATCCAGTGAAGAACCTGTTACAATGACCCATCAAGGTAAATAAAATGTAATCTCCTTCACTGTAATTCTTTTCTGCCCAGGTATTCTTTTGCCATATAAACTACTGCTAAGGAGCTCTTGGCAGTGCACGGGTGCTATTTGAAATAGCCTGTTCTCTGATGATGCTTACATGTATGCAATATAGCAAAATAAGCCAGTAATTCTGAAAAGTTATTTTCCTGTAGTGTACATTTTATCCACTGAGGAGCACTTTCGTCTGCAGTGGGGATATAGGTGTTACGGAGGGAGGAAATATCTGTGATATCTTAGGAGGAGTCTGTTTCAAACCTTTCTGAAGAAGAGCTAGCATATAATGGAAGGTCTAGAATTTTACAAAGCCTGTGAACCTGAAGAATTTTTATTGTAGCATGTCTTTAAGTGGCTGTTTTGGTGGGAGTTTGAGATGTTAATAGTTACCAGGATCTGAGCTTGCATGCTTTTTTTGATGATGGCTTACAGAGAGTACTCTTTCTACGGTGCGTCTTTGAGTGCCATACAGAAGCCAACAAAACACTGGAGTTTGGAGAGCACTTGTCTCTAAGTTGTCTAGAGTTAGACTACTGCTGGTCTAGAATGATGCTGAAAATCTGGATTTCTACAGATTTCCACTTTTTTAGGACTGTGTAAAATTTCTGTTACTGGTGTGTTACTTTAGCTGGTGGAAATCATACAGGAACATTTTCCTTGGTTAAAAATGATGTTCACAATTCTGATAACTACACTTTTCGTTTTCCCAGAAGGTTTTTTTCAATTTGGAATTATTTAGCTTAATCAGAAAAGGCATATCAGCCAGCCAGCCATTGAATGTAGAAATTTTATTTTATTAGAATACTTTCCTTTTTCTTTTGAGCTTAGGGGATTTCTTGGAAACTGGAATTCCCTAATTATTTCTCTGCATATTGTCACACAGAATTGAATTCTTTTACTAAAGAACTGCTGTGTTTGCTTCTTTCTCTCTCTTTCTTTACAAGTGAAATGTCTTGTGGCTGCTTCTGGTTTAGTGGGGTTTGACCTTCCCCATTTTGTGTACCGCAGGAATTTTTCAGGGAGATTTTGACCTCTGTTTGGCAATTCAAAGGCTGTTGATAATCTGATTTTATCTTAGGTACCTTCCTAGAACATTTTTGCAAGTAACCTACAGACAAAAAGCCCCATGTTCTCATGAAACACTTTTTACCACCTTCTTTCTGTGGTTTTTGACACTTCTCTCTTTACTGAGGTAACACCTTCCTAAGCCTTCAGCTCTGGTCTCTCTTTGAGATAAATTCCTGTGTGATTGTAAGGTCTGCAGTCTCTGCTTAGCAATAATCTCTGACTTGTCCTGTGGCCTGGAATACCTTACTATGGCAGGAAAAAAAGACTACAAATAACACTACAGCTCTAGCATTGTTTGCCCTGTTACATGTTCAGTTATATAAAGGGTTTAATTATAACTTCAATACCTTCTTTCTTGTAATGCTGTTAGATTTGGCAGGTGCTTCATAGCAGTGGGATGGTGTCTGTCTTTTATTAGGAAATCCTAGTTCACTCAGTGTTTCAGTTCTGACTGGTGTGTTGCCTTTGAAACTCTATCAGTACGTACAGTGGTTCCAGTAGGTTGAAATAATGTCTCAAGTTATAAAATGTGAGAGCTGCTGTGGATAAAATGATGTCTTGTAAGCCATCCAGGCAACTGTTTTGATACTTGGAGAAAAGCCATTACTGTCTTCGGCATGTTGACTTCAAAATACTTACTCATGGCAAGCTTTAAAAAAGTGTAATTAGTAGAGATGGTGTATCTGAGTATTTGAGATACTCGTGTTTAGCTACAAGTACTCAGTCCCTGGTATACTCTATCACTGATCTGGGCTTTAGGCACTCTCTCAAAATTAATATTTGATTTGAAGTGTTCAAACTGTGTGACAGACTTAAAGTAATTATGTAGAAATGAAGTACCACCTTAGTACTGCACTGTAATGAAGAGGAATGTCATTCCACAGCTGTTGTTTTGATTGCATTATGGTCGTGTGAGGGATCTCCTCAGTAATCTGTGCTTTGCAGAGCTTCCTATAAATAACTTCCTGTTTGCTTGTTGTGGGAACTGCAAGTCTGTGTAACTGAGATGTAGATTAGTCCTTCTTTGGTGTTAGCCTCAGTACAGGGACGGTTTGGAGTCCCACATTCCCCTCAGTGAGAATTATTCCAAGTGGGATATACACTGATGAACCTATGCAAACGAACATGTGTAAAGCAGTCTTACGTATGTTCAAGGCACTCTCTGGTCTTCTTTTTTCTGCAGTTTCAACCATGTCACTGCTTGTATGCTGATTAGGTGGTGAATGTCTACATCATCTGCTATTTTGATATTCTGGTGTGCTACATCTCATTAGGATTTTCTATTCCTAAAAGTAGGGAGAAATTGATGCTGTATCTAATAGGTGTTTTGCTGCTGACTCATTTAAATAGGTGTTAAGTAAGGTTGATACAAAGTGAAGATGAAGGTGAGCCACCAAGTTGGTCTTGCTTCCATATCTAGTGATGGGCAGTATTCCTCTTTTTCTTTTAAAAATGCATTCTTCACGAGATGATTCTGCATCTGTATTATGATGACCAGGTTCACGGCTCTAAATTTTCTTTCCATAGACTGGTGAAAATAGCCTTTGTGTCATTTTATATCACTGTAATGTAATTTTTACACTGCTGTGTAGCAAGCCCTAGGAATATTCTTTCTTCCGGGTGAAGCAGAAAGGAAAGTGGCTGGTAATGCACACTCTGTGAACTGCACACTTCCCTACTTTGGTATTTGCATGAATTCCAGTCACTTCCTTAGGCAGTGTTTGTGCTAAAATAAGTAAAATATTATATAAATTTGTGTGTTGCCCACCTACAGAGAGGTGATTACCTATGAGAAGAGCTCAATAAGCACTTCTCACCTATGGGATTAGTATTTTATCCAAGTTATTTTATGGTTGCACACACATTTGAAAATTTTGATCTTATGGAAATTTGTTCATGCTCAACATATTAATTAACAGAATATAAATGCCTTGTGGTGGCTGGATAAGAACTGTTGCTCTTGAATCAGTCTATCCTCACTATGTCGTATGAACAGTTTATCTTGCTGTATCAGAAGTTGCCTTTTCTTGTGTAATAGTCCGCTAAATCTCTGCTCCTTTGACTTCAAGTTGAGTTTTAAAGTAGGTATTGATCTTAGGGAGTTGGCGAGCTTTAAAAACAACAAAAGCCTGTTGTTGCTTGCAAAATTATTTCCTTTTCTCTGTGTATATCCGTGTATGTATTACTGTGCGCATGTAAAATAAATTTATTTCACACATTCTCATAGATGTCCTCTAAGCGAAGGACATCTTTCCCAGCATAGGTTATGTTAGACTATGATATCACTGAGAGGAAGGCAATTTTATGAGTGGTTTTGCTTGCTACTTCTGTTAAAGCAGAACAAGTAATGTCTAATGTTAAAAAAGAGCCTGTGTGGTAGAGAAAATATGTAGTAGCTGTCTCCTTTATAAACACTTATGGGAAGAGGAAGGAAATGCAGGTAATGTGTCTGGTGGAGACAGTCCTGTCAAGTACAAAATAGTTAAATTTGATATTGAGCTTATCTGTTAAAATTATACTTTTATTTGGATTTATAGAAAATAATACAAGCCAAAGAAGCCTCCAAATTTAAAATTTCATGCTCAGAATTTATGGTGCAAATCTAGGCAGAAATAGATAAACAAATATAGAAGAGAGTGTCAAAATGAAGTTGCTGGATTCCAGTAGCTACTGTTTCTCAGTGCTGAAGAAATTTCCTGAAGTGTTTAAACAATTCTAATATATCTTTTTCAGAGGATTTAACTGATACAGGTAAATCTTTCAAAGTGTTCTGAACAAGCTGAAGACATCTCACCAGGGTCAGTCTCCATTGCACTTCAAAAGAAACGATGCCTTCTTTTTCTTGATGTGCACAGAAAGTGACATTCTGCTGTGGTACTGTGGGAGAGCTGCCCAGCAGTAGCTCTCAGAAACAGCTTCCCCTCATACGGAGGATTTCTCATGACCCTGTATTCACTTAAAAAGTACGCTAGCCCAGGAAGCAAGGTCTATACTAGCTTTGAACTGTGATAAAACTGAATGTATTTTATGTGGCTTATTTTAGGTCACTGGGTCAGAGGCAGGAGGGACAGAAAGGAATTTGGAGTTATTGCCATCTAATGGCTAGTCCATGTTCTTGCCCTAATTCGGAGTGGGTAGACTGTAGAGAGCAGCAGTTGAAATGCCACTCTTGTGGCACTCTCACTGCATGCAGCCAATCTCTTCCTCTGCTGCTTGCGTTTTCCTCACGATTGTCTGTTTATGTAACTCTAATCTGAACTGGTGCATGAAAGCTATGGCACTGCAGATTATTTTGCACAAATGCATGCTGATGAATATTTCTGCTCTATACCAAATCCAGGGCAAAACTTGCCTTGCATTACTGAGACCTACCTTTAATCCACAGCTCAAAATTGTATGGTGTATTTCAATATTGTTGTTATAATATTTATTAATTTACCCTGGCATACTTGTAAAAAGGAAGGAGAGATGAGTCATTGAAGTTGAAGCTTGAAAAAAGGCAAAGCAATCTAGTCTAACCGTAGTTTATGTATCCTTGATCACTTTATATTGTTAATATTTGCTGATTGAAAATATGGGGAACAAGTGTCTACAGCATTATACTTTATGCTGTTTTCCCAGCTGTTTCTTGGGAGTTGTATCCATCAGAAAAATCCATCACATGGTAGAAGGAGGCGTCTTGTCACTTAACAAGATGTGAAGAAGAGCACGTTTGAAGCACAGATTCTGGACCATAAAGAAGCACTTGTCTCTTCAAGACAAGGCAGGGAAACCCCTTTACAAAACTAATATAACCTCAGTCCCTTGCAGAGCTTCGTACCAGTGTTCCTGTGTGGTACATGCCTCATCCACAACTGAAATAGCAGCTAGGCTGATTTTTGCCTTAGCCGGCTGAAAGGGTAATTAGTTTTGTGACTGTGAAAAGGCCCACGGGACTGTTAGTGACTGTAAGTAATTAAATTCTTTTTTTTTTATCCAAAGTCTGAGCTCCAGCAGCTGAGTAATTCCTAAACTATATAGTTTTTGGTGGAATCAGATTTATGATATTCCTCTATGAACATGCTATTTATAAAGCTCTAAAAATATTTTGTAGTGTCCTTGGGTAAGGCTCTCTTGCCATTTCTCTTTCGTGCTTCACTGAATTTGTTTGGAATGACTTTCCAGATTGATGGATCTGTATGGAAGTTGTCTGTAGATAGAAGAAAATACAGGAGCATGACAGATTACCTTTCTTAGAAATACCAGGATTTTTTAGATCCAACTTCCATTAGTGAGAATAAGAGCTGCTGTCCAGAAATAGCAAAATGGAAGCCATCTACTAGCACTACAGAATGCAATATTATGGAGACTTTTGCTATCAAAGTGTCTTAAATTGATGGATAGACCAATAATGTCTAGATTAGGCTAATATTATTGATTAATCAAGAATGCAACACTGTAACCAGTGATTAGGTGTTAACCCACATCTAAGGTAACAGGTTTTGTACACTGTTCAGAAGTATAAGCGAAGAAAGATGGTTTTCAAATAAGCAGAAATATCTTTTGAAGATAAAGACGTATTTCAGAAATGTGTGAAACTGTGACATGAGGAACATTTTTCAGTAGTGCCATGTGTTAGGATTATACCATTTCCCTAGTCAAAACTTAATGTGATTCTTCTACTTTTTACTAATTTGCATTTGTTCAAGGTTTGAATATAAAATTTGGTCTACTCTGTTAGCATACTAATACCTCAACAGTAAAAGTAGCCATTAAATAGGACTGTAAATGCAGTTTGCTCACCATAATACCTAGTTAAATGCTTGTAAAACTATATGAATGAAAGAAAAAATTCTGTGCACAGATTATGGAAAGGGATGATAAAATGATGAATTCCTTTCTACCGAGTTTGGGTTTTTCTTTTTCCATCATTATTTAAGTGGAATAGTCATTGCCTTTTCAAAAAAATTGCAGTGTAAGTAGGTGCAAAGAAGCATTGCTAAAAATGTTGTTGTTACAATGATTTTGGAGACATTTCACACATCTGTCTACTTTCCCCTTATCTAGGCTTGGTTTTCCCTAGTGTAAAGAACCCAAAAGGTCACATGTATTAAAAATATATATAAATGTATTTCCCAGAAAATAAAAGTCCTTCTACAGAAAGGGAATATGTAAGTGAAATGATCAAGGTAGTTAAAAGTGAAGGAGAGGGACATGGCAAAACCGAAACCCGTTGTCTTTACCATTTTAAGTGAACTCTGCTGCAGTTCTGGTTCCAGAACATAAATTTTTCTTTTGGGTGCTCCTGCCCTTCTCAGCCCTGCCATGAATTTGTCCTCATAGTGCCCCTCAGAAGCAGCTTAGAGAAGAGAGGAGTGCATCTTGTGGCTTAATAGAAGGATCTTAATTTTTCTATCTGTGCTTAGTGTAGTATAGCTTACAGTAGAAAATAAGGAGCTCTCTGGGTGAGGTTGTTAGAGAGGAAATGATCTGCAGTGAATCTGAAGTGAGGAAGTGATCTGCAGTGAATCTGAAGTCCAACACCTCTGTTCTACATACATTGTGTCTCTGAGAGACTGTAAGTGTTGTTTTTCTGGAGTCGGGAATGCTGGCTGTAGCAGAGGCAGCTGGACCTTGTCAAGCTTGAGGAAATCCAGGGGCATAGCTCCATCATCTCACATGTATTGGTGTGATTTGGACTTGTGCATGAAGCAGGATTTAACTGTGACTACCTGTTTTGATTTTATGTAGGTTTCTTCTTAAACGTCTTCCTGAGTGTCAGAATGGAGCAATTGGGTTATGAAATAATGTGTTAGCAATCGTCATCTAAATACAGTCCAACAGTTTTCTCACCTGATTTTGTTATTTAAGCTCTCCTTTTAGGAGCCCTTACTCATAGTAGCTTATAAAGCTGATCAAATATGTGGCAAGAACATGACAGTGAGGCATGGTTTCTTGTTTAGTGAAGGGGCATTGGAAAGATCATTTCTGCTTCTAAGATTATTATTTATCACCTATGGACTTAATTTAATGTGCTACAGGCTAGCACAATGAGAGTCTGATTAGGTTTCAGTATTTGTTTTGAAGTTAGCTGTCACACCCATCTTTGGAAAGCTACTCTTGCTGTTTCTGGTTTTCTAATCAGATGCCTCCATCCTATGCTTGTTTTTCTTAAAGGAGCAGAACTTTGTGGACATCCATCACATGTTTATGAGCATTACAGCAATGCATGGTACATTGCAAAATCCTGAAATGTGTGTAATCATGTTTAGAGGGTGTAGGGCAGTGTCCTTTCTTAGCCTGGCAGGATAAAATCTGTTGAAGCTCTTTGCAGCAATCAGAGAGGAATTTTGAGTGTTCTTCAGACACTGCTTGTAAATTGACTGTATTTTGATTGCAATTCACAGAAGCGTGTTCCTTGCTGAACTTGGAATATCTGCTTCTCTTTCCTCTTAAGTAGACAGCCCAAATTCAAGTTTTAACCTCAGAAGCTTTATTTTATTTTATTTTATTTATTTTTAGATTCTTTTGCGTAGGCTTGTGTAGCAGAGACTTGTGATTTCTGCAAATACTTGCTTAATGTTTTGGGATACTTGCTTGTTCAACTGGTTGCATATAATTGCGTCATCCTGTCTGACTTCTACATAACCATTTCATATAGTGTTGTCCTTCACAATTTTTCTTACTGTAGTGTTGTAAGATCTGTCTGACACTACAGAAAATAGGCATCCTGAAGGTAAGTGTGTACAGAGAAGAATTCATCATTTTCAATATTATAAAGGCAACAGGAAGACAAACATTTTAAAATGCTATCCAGTCTAGTTTTAAAATCGATGTATATTCTTGGCATTAAATTCTTGCCTGGTTCAGAACTAAATAACTGACATTATGGGTGTTTTCTGTTTTCAGAAGTATTTGATTTGGGACATCTCAAACAACATATTTTACTCCTGAGATTGCACTTGCATGTTGACAGCTTGGATGTGCTTTTGTTTACTTTCTGATTAGATCAAAATCAAAATGTGTGTCGCTAGACCTGTTTTAATTGCTCTGAAGACATGCCAAGGCTCTTTCTCTTGGTGTGTGCTTTTCAAAAAGCCTGTTTTAGAATGTGAGACTTATTCTCCATGACATGTTTCTGGTTTGGATCAGAATAAAATGTATCTGGATAATTTGTGCATTTTTCCCCAATGTTATTGAACACTTATGGAATTTATATTTGAAAGTTATAGTTTTCTAGCAGTGCAGCTTTGCATATAGCTTAGTATGTCTTTCCTTTTCCCTCGCCTCATGGGTTTCATGGATCATATTCTCTGTGGCTGAATCCCTTACGTTATAGAGGTAATTGTTGCTTCTACTTCTGGCCCTTGCAGCTCAGATGTCCTCTGGTGTTTTCATAGGATTCTCAAAATTTTGTGTATAACCATAGTTCTTCATTTGTACTTTCCCATTTTCTTTGTTGACATTTTGTGGGCTCCTAAATTCTGTTGGAGTGATTTCACTGTTACTTAATTTTATTCCGAGAAATCAGTCACTCGCAGTAATAGGACTGATCCCTTTCCTGGGTACTGAATAGAGTGTGTTGCTGTATTTTGATTTCTGATATGTGTTCAGAAGTGCTTAGCATACGGTTACAGGATTTTAATAGGATAGGGAAGTCTGGTATGTGAAGATGAGCAGTTTTATTTCCAGTTATCATTATGATGTTCTAGTTGTTGCAGTCAGGTAGGTGATGGCATTTCAATGTCTGAATCATGCCCTTCATCCAGCCTGCAAGTGACTGTCTGCACCATTCTTTGTCTGTATCAGGGAGGTGGGATTTTGTTTGCTTTTTTTTTAAGGAAGTACCCAGAAATATCCCCCAGCAGAATTACTCAGATAAATGTGTTAAGTTTAGGTTTTTCAGAACTGAAGTAATAAAAGCATTCAGTTACAATTAATTATTGTCTGCTATTTAAATAGAAAACTATATTCTTCTGCAGGCATGAGATGAGTGCAGTCTGTCTACTTCATGCTCTCCCTGCAACATCAGCAGGCATTATCAAAGACCTAGGTAATTACAAGGACTTCAGCTGAAAACATCAGCCATTAGGAAAGCCCTAACCTTTGTTATTAACCTGACTTAATTACCACTTCTCTGCCCACCTTGTTGCATCAAATCAAAATAGTTCAGTGCCTCTTATAGGTGCTCCAACATCTGTCATGCATGAGATGGGATCTAAGTTTTTGCCTTTCCTGTCTGTGAAGGTGGTTGAAGCATTGCAGCAGAATAACAGCCGTACAGTGCCAGGCTGCTCATATGCCCAGGAGGAAATGTCTCTCCTGCCCTTGTCCCAGAGTATTGACCAAACAGCTGCTTGGGCTGTTCACAAGCTCAGGAATAAAAAAATCTGCTGGTTGATGGTTGCATTTTGCCAGGCTGCTGTTCCCTGCATCCTCCAAGGGACAGTAGATGGATGGAAGATGTCTGAAGTCTGCCCTTTGAACAATGGGTGTCTTTAGCTTTGGTGTCCTGGCCATAGTTGCCCATATTTTGAGCTTCAGGCAAACATTTGGTAGTTAAGAATCAACAAAAGAAAACCATTATTTGCTTGTGATGAGACTAGTAGTTTTTCTTTGAGATGACTTTCTATTGACTTTCTAAATGTGCTCTGTTAGAATTTCTAGGAGATACGGATAAGCTCCTGAGAGAGCAAAGCAGTTTCCCTGAGAGCTCTGCAGGAAACTTCTGGATGTTGCTATTTTTCCCATCTTCTTGGTTTTAATGTCTTAGCTTTTAAATCCTTCTCTCTTCTCCTCTCCCAAAGTATTACACAGATTAAATTTTTAATGCAGCTTCATTCTTTTTCATACATAGAGTTGTATAACTATCCTAATTAAACATGCACATGGTAAAATTGCACGCTAGAAAGAGCTGTCTGGGCTTGGATGATAGCAATTAAATGATTTATATTTACAGGCGTCAATATTTATCTTAGGCCTACCCTCTGTCCTAGCTCTTCGTTTGTGGTAGAGCATGTAGTTCACTGGCTTTAGCCAGCATTCCAGCTTATTTTCCCTGGACACTGTTCTTGGCTGAGAAGTATTGCTTTTCGTGAGATTATGTAGCAAGACCATATTCTAACTTTTGCAAACATTGTTCATCTTTCTGTGTTCACCTGAGGGATTTTTTTGTTTCTGCTTAAGTTTCAGAAATGCAAGGTTTCAGGGTGCTTAAAATAAATGAGTTGGTGTCTCTTCCTGCCCCCAATTGTTCTCAGACAGGGAGCTCTTGCTAAAATTATTTAGGGTGATGCCCCTGACAAAAATACAGATGCACCAAGTCCTAGTTTCCACTGAGCTTCAGTATGTTAAACAGGCACCATTTATTCTCCTTTTCTGCAGTTCTCCTTGGCTCTCGCAGGGTCAGAAGCAGCAGTAGCACTTCGGCTGTTCCCAGTTGAGTCATTTGGAATGCAAATCATTTTGCAGCCATGCCAGTGGTTCCCTTTGTGCTGGCCTTTATATAAAATGCATGACAGATTGTCAGCTTTGTCCCATTTCCTGGGCAGCAGGAAATAGGTAGAGGCTTCAGCTTTTGATTCAGACAGAACTGGACTAGTATCGAAAGGTATTAGTCAGCTTTGCATTGCAGATAATTATAATCATGTCAGAATGCTACATTGAGTGCTTCTAGCTGATATTCTGATACTAACATAATTCCTTGGTGCAAATAAATACCTACTGGGTAATCTCAACAGAATATGTGCCCTGGGGAATGCAGTCCCCCCATACCCTTCCCTGCCTTGCTTTGCTATCCAAACTAGATATGGAAAACAGTATTGAAGCCTAGGGAAAATACCAAGTACCTGCTCTGGATTGGTTGTGCACCACCTGAGCTGCAGGGGCTTGAGGCTGCAGAAGCATGTGCTTCATCAATGTATAGAATCTTGCAGGAGGTGGCTCTTGTCCTATAATTAAGTGCTGCAAGTCTGGGCAGGGACTCTTCCCAAGTGGACAAATAGAAATCAGAGTAGACTGCCTGAAAATAACGTAAGTGGTGGATTTTTACTGTTTCTGAGCTTTGCTGCCTATTAAATATCTTGATTAGTTTGCATAAACCCAAGCTCAGTAAGTCTCAATCTGAAGTGTCTCTGGAGCTGAAATACAGTGGACCTTGTGTGAATCTGTGGATGCTAGTGCTTAAGTAAGTTATATCCGTAAATTGTGTTGGATTTTGGTTGCTTATGCAAAGCTTTTGCGTTAATGATGCTTGTTTCAAAAAATTCTGAAGGAGACACTGAACTTTTTCCTACTTAGACGTGTGTTACTAGGACAAGGCATGAATGTCTTTACCATTTAAATTTTAAATAAGGAAAAGTTGAAATTTCTTGGGGAAAACAATTTTGGGGCTGCAGAATATTTTATGAATTGCTGTGCAAATCTTAATCTCTGAGATTATCAACTTTGAGTCTTCCAAGTAATTCTGTCAGCACAGTCCACAGCACCAGTGTTGGGGAATTTATTCTGAAACCTGAGGATAGTTGCTGCAAAAGTTACTATTTAGCATGGTGAATTGAAAGAGCAATGGAATAACATTTAAGACTGTTACACAACTCTATTAAAGCCCTTACTTCTAAAAGTTATCTGTCTGGGTCTGTCACATTGACTTATTGTGCCCTGGGTTTCAAAGATGCTGCACTTTGGGTGTTCTACATTATTTTGTGGATGCAATAACTTCTTAAAAATCAGATTTTGATTGAAAGACTTTGAAAAAATTGCTTGTATTAAAATAGAACCTCATGTTCTCTCTTCCCTGTCGCAGTAGGTTCTCTGTAACTTAAATCCACTCTAAATCCAAAATCTCAGTCTGAAGTTACTTGCATTATACAGCTTCTCTGTGAGGGAATGTGAACTGAAGCAAGCAGATGGAGCAAACAGATGAGCAGACTTTGCAAGCAATTTGAAAATAGGTCTTGAAAGGGGTTTTAGTGTAAGAAGCAAATAGAGCTGGATGAATAAGAATGGTACTCATAAGGCTTTTTTCTTTCTGGCTTTGCTTTTCCTATAAACTTTGCTTTCTTTGAACTTAAATCAGAGCTGCCTGGAGTTTAAGGTCCTCTCTTTTTATGGGGCCTTTGCTTTTAAAACATGGGTGCTCTCTCTTCTCTACAGTTGATTTTGTTCTTTTTCAGCAAGTCTTGTGGTTTGATTCTATTACTATCCTTATATCAATAATTTTCCCTCTGGGACAGAAGGTAGTCTAGAGGCAATACACTATGAAAACCAAATGGGCTACACATTCAAAATGGAGCTGATGAAGCTGTCAGCCTCTTCACGATCTTATCAAATGCGTCTTTGTATGGATGATAAAACCGGCACTCAAATTTCTAAGGTTTGTTTCATTTCTCTTCTACCTTGCATCCGGACTTACTTGTACTTCGTACAGAAGTGATGTATATAGATGCTTGACTTTCCAGCTTCTGTGCTGGAACTGTGATGTACCGGTCCTTGACAGCCTTGGTGGTGTGTGAAAGCCCCATAACCTCGTGGGGGAACTTACATAACTCTCCAGAGCAACTTGTATGCAGTACTGTGTATACTAAGACCACTCTAGCGATATCATTGAACTCATTGTCTAAATGTTTTGCTGTGAGTTGCCCATTTAGGTATCCACAGCTTCAAATCTGGAACAAATGTACTTTTGAAAGCTAGTTCAGGCTGCACACAGTAATTGTAATGTGAGAAGTGCCTGTGTAACCACTGGTAGAGACCTGTTACTATGTGTGGAGCTGCAGGTGGTTTGAATGTTAATGCCTTAATTTAAAAATGTGATTTTGAAGAGCAAGCCATGGGTTGAGTGCCCAGTACCATGTTCCTTCCATGTGCTACAGATGGCTTAGATTGAAATCTTTAAGTTATCAAATGGCTTTGCATTTGGCAAATCTTGTGTTTGATACGCTATTTTTAAATGTAAATTACTTATTTCTCTCCTTTTTTATAGGGACTGGAGACATTGTTGCTGTCATGATTACAGAATCAAAGGTTAAGGAGATCCTGAATTACTTGGAAAAGAATATCTCTGTCCTGATGGCAATAGCAGTTGGGTCCCGTGTTCCTCCTAAAAACTTCAGTCGGGGCTCTCTAGTCTTTGTGTCAATATCATTCATTGTTTTGATGATAATTTCTTCAGCATGGTTAATATTTTACTTCATCCAGAAGATCAGGTATACAAGTGCACGTGACAGGAATCAGGTAAGGGCACTCCTCTTTTGTTTCTCTGTGTTCTGGAGGTGATGTTTCTGTGTACAGTAGTCAATAGAGAACAAATAATGTCCATCAAACTAGTGTTCACAGACTCTTTGTTCCAAGGCAGAGCATGTTGCTGGACAAGGATTTTTATATAACAAAATGTTTTTATTCTGAGCAGCACCAGTACAAGATCTTATCACATTATAGGAAATGACAGAACTGAAGAAAAATATTCACATTTTGATGAGTAAAATTCTAAGAGGAAGATCCAGTTCTATGCTGGCTCAGTAATACGTACTGTGTGTACGTTGGGAATGGGCAGGGAAGTTAAATAGTAAATGAAATTGTATAGTGTAGGGGAACACAGAGCTAATGTTGCAAATTCCATCCATGTTCTCAAAGATAGTAGTTAAGGTAATTCAAGAGGTATTTCCAAACTATAATCTGTCATGAATGTTAATTAGTGGTCTGTGTTAATTTTCAGCTTTATTCAAGATTACGGTTAGTATGGACCACCCAATTCTCCTGGCTATATATTTTAAGTAAAATTTAGTTCAGTATGCCTTTTTTACATTCTTTTGCAATTAATTTAAGACCTGTATTAAGTATGACCACACTCAAAGATCCTGACTACATCAAGTCATCAATTCAAATATAGATTAAATGTTGAAAGTAAATGTTTTACTAGCGTGGACTTAATGGTGCACTGCCTCCAGAGTGTGCCTTGGCTTTTATCGAGAAGGGTCAGTAAGCCTCAGGAAAACCATTGTGCTTTCTTCGCCTGTATCTGTCAATTCTAGATTACAAAGCTGCTGGCCTCTATCCATTGTCACCCCTCCTTCCCCAAATTACAGCTAATACACAGGAGCTCACTGTGTGGCAGTGCTTTAGTGTTTTGTCAAACCTAAAACAGATGCAAACTTAAAACCTCAGTTATGACACAGGATTTCCTTTTTAGCTTCTATAAATAGTATCTGATGCTGCAGGTCCCATGGGCATCCTATAAATTTTCCTAAGGATGTCATTCTTAAATGACCACACTGTAACCAGTACTTAATGTGGTCCCTTGGGGTGGTGAAAGTTTAAATATAACTGTTACTCAATGAATGTCTGTGGAATATTAAATTGAGACTTCTCTATCCCCCTACATGGTTCTAGGCTTCTTCCAAATGTCTGTGTTTCAAAACAGTTGCTCCATGGGGAAAGGGCTTTTATGACCTTTTTTCTTTCTTTAGATTTTTACAAAGGTCCGGAAAAACTTGATGAAAATTTTATGTGGTTTAAAAAGCTGAGCTTATTAAACTTTAATAAGAAGGTGGCGACAGCTAAAGCTTATTTTTAAAGAGCTTTGAGAGGTTTCACAGAGAGAAGGCTGTACTGTTAGTGATGAAATGACTTGGTTTAGATGATGATCTTGTTTTTAAGCTATGTCAAAGCACACTTTAAAAAAGAAAAATCAAAAACATCAAAACCATGCTGTTTTATAGATAGTGCAAGTAGATACTGGTATTTCACATCGTTGCTCTTGTGTGCTTCCGCCAGACGTATGCAAGTCTTTTGCATGTGGTAGTGGCTTTTCCATCAAGATAGTTCTGGGTTTTAAAAGCAAGCATATGCCTTGTGCCTATCCCCTACTATATGAAAATAGCAAATCCGGAGCATTTCCAATGTTGGCACAAAAAAGTATTTGTTAAAATTAGAAAATGGAAGAGGTGTCTCTCTTAAATGGAAGAGTACATAGGCCAATATGCTTGTTTCATGACGTGTAATTGAGATTTACTTAAATTGACCTATTTCTCAAATGTTAAAGTTAGGAAGATATTTTTGTCTTCAGGAAGCAATAACTTCCTCATCCCAGAGCATCCCCTCTGTTTCTGATGCTGCATTTCCTACATGGGTGTTCTTCAGTAGCTGGAACTGAGTATCTGATTTTTTTCAAATCCATGCTCTAAAAATAATAAGTGTTCTGTGGAAACCACAAAAAAAGCATTTATGTAATTCTAGAATAACAGTGGTACAGTTGGTTATCCAGGACTTCTGAGGTCTTTGTGTTTCTCAAATAAAAGCAGCCACCTTAGTTTCAGTTTCTGTGCAGAGAATATGCATAGAAACTGTACGATACGGGGGGTACACCTTATGCAGGATTTGATTTTTCAGCTGTATAGAAGGTGGGCAGAAAACCCACAAATTTGTTTCAAGAGATAGGGGAGATTTTGATAGGTACAGTTCACATTCTCAGAAACAGCCCATCTCTTTCAAAAGCAGAGTACTTGTTACATGGTGGAGGTGAAAGATTAAATACATTGACTGGAAAAAGGGAAGTTTATGTAAGCCAAATCTGATGTCTCGGGTCCTTGAAACAAGAAGACATGAGCTTTGTTCCACTCCGTGCCCTGGGTCTGGGATCTCATGGCCCAGCTGGCAAACAGCCGTTCTTTCTTGGTTGGGAACTGGGCATTGCAGTAGGAATGCGCACTTGAATTGCAGAAATGGTTCCTTCTGTCCACCAGTTGTGGTCATAAAAGCAGCATAAGCAACAAAGACCTTGGCCTCTGCATTCAGATTGAGGTTCATTTTCAAACCAGTATTCATTTCAGCTTTATTTAAGTCTGTATTGGCTTATTTAGATTTCATGACCCATATTTTTTTCCTTTGTGAGATCCTGGTGGTTTCAGGTAATAGCAAGAGAGAAACTAGGTTACACTGAGAGCATCTCTTACATCTCGGAATAAAATTGGCCTGCTCAGGGGAAAAAAATTAGTAATAATTCAAGCTTCAGAAGAGAACAAGGGGTATATTACATACAGCATCCTGAATAAAAGCCAGTATGAACAAACTATAATGGAAATCATCAGGAGGACATGTTGCTTCAGCTTTTATCTTGTGGGCTGGGTTTGATCAGTTTTGTCGCACAAATGTTGGGTTACTTTTGTGGACGTTGATATGGTCCATGAGGTTTATGCCTGTGCTTATTGAGTGCATTTGTGAGCTCAGTCATTGGGTTTTTTCTTCCTGACATCTGTGTGCTTTTGAGTGTGTTTTTTGTCTTTTTCTGTTATGTGTTGGCCTACTGCCGTAGTGTGTATTGCAGTGTTAGTATTGGGCCCAAATAAGTCATTCTAAAGGACAATAATGAAGCAGGACAGTATAAGGACAGTAATGAAGCTTGTTTATCAGGGTTAATTTATGTTCTTTTATTTGTCACTTTACTAGCGTCGTCTTGGAGATGCTGCCAAGAAAGCCATCGGTAAATTGACAACCAGGACAGTAAAGAAAGGTGATAAGGTATAATAATAATATTTCAACATGGTAAATTTGAGCATCATGTTTAATTTTTACTGGGGGAAACAATCTCAGTTTTTCCTTTCTGCTTCTGATTTATGACCTTGCCTTCCTTGTTGGAGGCTTACTTTGTCCTGTGGTATTTTAACTCTTAGTATCAATGTATGCTGTTAAGTCTGTACATTTCAAAGATGTTTTTCTTGCTTAAATACTACTTGTGCTCCATCTGGCAACTGTGACAGTGGTTTTGTGTGCTGGCTGGCTGGGGGTTTTGCTGGTAGGAGTACAGAGGGCTAGTGCTGTTTATGTGGAATTCTGTGAGGTTAGAATCATTCCATATGCAAGTTGTGTAACGTAAAAATAAGTTTAAAAGATTGGGAATTAAGGACAATCTCTTATGTAAAATATGACTATCCAGTAATCTGAGGGGGAGCATAAACAGATATTTCATTAAAGGCAGTAAATGTTAGTCCAGTAATATTTCTTGCCAGTAAAAGTATATATAAACTGAAATAGATGGTGTATTAAGGCCTAAATTTTTTCCACTTTTAGGAGCACTACTGTCTTCGATTCTTAAAAGAAAAAAGTCACTTAACCTTGCCTAATTTTTGCTCTTTAATTTGCAAAAGGCAAGGGAATTCTGGCTATGATTTGATTTTTAAGAGAAAACTATTTCCTTGGGCCTTTTCAGTGTGATTTGGTTTTATCTTTATCAACACTATCAGCAATAGCATTGATAAAGATAAAAATCCTTTTATCTTTATCAGGAAGTGGTGGAAAAATTTGCTTCCAGAGAGGAGGCAGAATAAATGTCTGCTTTTTTTTTCCCCCCTTATGTAGTTTTATTTCAAGGCAGCCCACTGCACTAAAATCCTTTCTGTGGTTATGGGAGTACATATACATAAGGGGAACCTTCACAAACTAAAATTAAAGATGTTGTCATTTGACAGCATAAATTCAGAACTGGCAAGTGACGTGCAGGTTGCAGTACAGACAGCATGAGGTGCACACTCAGGTGAACAGAGTAGAAGAAAACCTGTCCTTCATCAGAGCAGCGCACTAGGATTCTCTGCGTGCAGCACCGACCGGTGCTGATCAGGGAGTGGCTATTTTGCCACTGTCATTAGTGGCTGTTTTGTCATTAGGCACTTTTAAATTCTGATGCTTATAATAATAAAATAAATCATACCTTCTGGAAATCAGGAAAGAGAGGAGCCAGTCAGTGATCCCCATCTTCATGTCTGGGTAATAATTACGTATGTCCGTAACTAAGCAGCAGACAAAAATATAGGACTACTCTGAAATAAGTAAAATGTGCTGGTTCTGGCTGCAAGAGAGAATTCTAGGATTCTTGTCCTGGAAAAAAATAAAACAGAAAAAACTGATTAAAATAGAAGTTTTAGCTCCAAGCTGAAGTAAAGCCTCTAGGAAATTTGGCGCTATATTTTATAGCAATCCAACTTAGTATTAGAATCATCTTAGGCCTCAGCTTATGTTTCAGATGATCATTTACCAGCTCCACATGAGGGGAGAGTTTTGAATGTATGAGATATATTCCAACATAACTTAAAAATGTAATAACCCGGTCATTCTTTTGTATCTTCATAGTAACAGCAGCCACTTGGCACAATGGAGGTCATATACTAGTCACAGTTACTTTTACATTTGTCATAGTCTCAACTCTTGACTTGAAATTTCATTCTATTCATTTCAGGAAACAGACCCAGACTTTGATCATTGTGCTGTCTGCATTGAGAGTTACAAGCAGAACGATGTTGTTCGCATTTTACCATGCAAGTAAGCTAGTAAAGTTGCTTTGTTTGGAAACTGTTCTTTCTTTGTGCTCCTTTGATTGATTTCATGTAATATTTCAAGTGTATTATGATTTACAAACACAAACTGTTAGAAGTTTCTGGTCCTTGTAACAGCCACTTTATTTTAGACTATGATAGCAGAAGGTATGAAAGTGTCAATTTGGCGCTGTTATGACCATAGAAATTAAACAAAAGATTCTGATTTTGAAGATGGGCAGTTTGGGCATATCAGCAATGGAACTATTAAGATTGTAAGAGGGAGGTGGGAGAGTGGCGCAGATTTAAGGACTGGTCAGACACAAAAACCTGAAGTATAATGAACCAGGTACAGCTGCAGCATTCTGCACAGTAGGTATGCAACATTGGCTGCTGGTTTCTCAAACAGTGTAGGAAACTGAAATGCAGTCTTTCCAACCTTCATACCTCCTCTGACATCAATCAGCCACTGTGCTGTCATCTGTCTTTAATCTCTCTGGTGCAGTCTGTTCTTCACTTGTGCTTGAAGATATGTATTGGTGCTCAAAATGTAACAACTTCCTCCTTTTATGCCATTCTCTTGACACTTAAAGGTTTTCATTTTTTTTACATTCCACTTCCATTCTTGAGTTGTTTCAGGATACTTGTTCTTTGAGAGATGCTTTTAAGTACTTTTCCATATGGTGATTGGTTTTGATGAATTGGTGTGTTTTGGTAGCCTTAAGGACTAGCAAAGATATCTTTCCCTTGTATTGTGAAATGCAAAGATTTCTCCTTATCTCCAGACACAAAAAGCACATTATTATGTATATATGCGGCCAAGATCCAGTAATTTGGCCTGTGCTTTGTATATGGTGTTCTGCATGATACTCTAGAAGCAGCAGTGTCATGGTGTTGGAGTTGATCTTCAGTCACACAGCAGCAGCATGTAAGAGCTCATTATTGGTCTTCTAAGTCCTCCTGCAGGCTGCTCTGAATAGCTGGAATATTTTTCTTCTAATGCATGATGAATTTCTAATATCATAAGGGGAAAACAGTATTATATCTTACTGATGTAAATGTGTGCATTCTACTTGTGAAGCCAGAATTTTAATTTACTTTACTTTTCTCTATCTTCTTTATCTCTTAGACTGTGGGAAAAAATGACCTGGTTTAGATTTCTGGTGTTGTTGTTTAGTTAATACATTATACAAATTTTTGTGTAGAAATTTTCATTAAAGTATTTGGGATCAGAAAAGTTTGGTCTTAGATAAAGATCTGGTCATGCAGATGTCTTTGCATTTCTTTTTTTACATTTCTGTCATTTCTGAAGATCCCAGTTATGTTCTGTATTGTAATCTCAAGTACAGCTTGCATCTGTGAATTGAGCCCTAGTCTTTGATTTGTTACATAGAAGATTACTTTGAAGTTAGAGGAGGAGCTTCTGGAAACTGCACACCAGTTTTGGACCACTAAGATGATGGTTTGATAAAGTGCCTCTTAAAAAAATCTTTACTTGTGTAGTTCAGGGTGATTCTGTGAGGCTCAAGGATGTGGAATGGTGGTTCACAAATCTCACTCCTCTGTCCCTTTCTCTCGATACTGAACAGAGTTCAGAGAGATGTCCTTGCCAACAAATAGAGAATGAGTCTTCATCTGATTGGAAAGCATGTTCTCTCACTAAGCATAAGGCAGAGTTGGGATTAAAAGTCAGCTTCCTTAAACAACTGCCAGTGTCCAAGCAATGGCTCTGTTGCTGGTATCAGCAGATATGATGTAGATCATTTAACCAAGATGATAATTGATTTTTTTTCAATTGTTTTTATTTTTTAATTAAAAAAAAAAAAATCAAAGTCACTTTCCTTCAGACAACTTTGAGGCACAGTCCTGCAGATAGGAAGCTCCCTGCTCTCAGGGATAGTTACAGGTGCTTCAGGGAGCTGAATGAAGGTGTGTCTGACTGCCATCTTAGCACAATCTCCCATATGAAGGAAATATCAAGGCTCTTGTGTAGATTTTCTGTTCTGCTTTTCACAAGAATATAAGGTCAGTGGAGAGGCTCAGATTCCGTTCCTGCTGAAGGCCATATGACAGCTTTCACATTCGCTTTGTACTTCTCTTTTTTTAAATCTCACTTTTCATCTGCCACAGCTCAGGTTTGGGTTGAGTGCAAAACCATTGTGGCTAGGCAGAAACATTGAAATGGATATGCTCCACAAGACACTATATTGTTAAAGAAGAGCCAACCAGTACCTGCAGAGGTGAGCCCAGTAAATTTCAGTTTGCATTTAAGACTCTTCAGTCTTCAGCATTTGAGATGCTTCTCTCAGAATCTTGTTTTGGAGGTTTATTCCCTTTCTGCTTCCCGATACTTCAACCTCTCATTGTAGTGCAACAGGCAAAGGTAGTTTAAAATGTAAAAGAAAAAAAAATAAAGAATCTCAAGCCAAATGAGACATTTCAAGGAGACCATGGAGAAAATGGCTTGTCCAAGAGGAAGCAAATGAAAGGCTTGAAGTCTTTCTTACTGTGCCTGTTGAGGAAACTATGATCATTACACGGTAGGAGTCACTGACGTATGACATCCTTGCTGCTTTCATCAATTTAGAAGTAACATTTCCCTTTAGTACCACAGCTGTTCTCTGCAGTTAAGTGTAGTCTGTCACTCAGCACCTCAGCAGAGAGGAGTTTGGTTGGGCAGGGACACAGCAGCCAAAACCTACCAGAATCTGAGCAACTTGCGCCTCATTCTATAGTGAAACAAAATGTTTCTGATGTAAAGTTTTGTGGCAGGTGGGGAATTGTGACCAACTTAAAAATAAAGTGAAAATGATTGCAGATAGTGCGTTGAACTTTTTTATCATTCCTTTTGTGCTTCAGAGTAATATGTTCAGTACCAGCAGCCTATGGACATACCTGCAGCTTTTGGGGCACAGAGGCTACCATCTGTCTCAGGCTTAGAAACCTGGGGAGCAGCTCTGTCTTTTGTGAATATCAATATGTAAGTTAAAAATGAGTAAGCAAATGTCAGAAGGATTCTAGCAAAAGACAAACCTCATGGACAATTTCCTTTATTTGGATATTTCTACACCATCACGCCACTGTGTCTAGTTGATGAATGGGCACTGGGTGAAAACTGATCAGGAGAGAGTAGTGTGAAGGACTTGTAAGAGATGAGGGAAGGGGAGAGCAAAGTGACAGCTTAGAGAAAAGCAGAAAGTGACATTGGAAAGGGCAGAAAGATGACCTGGGAATGAAGGGATTTACCAGGTAGGAAGAGAATTAAAGGAGCAGTGAATACACTAAAATAAATGATTTTCGAACCCAGTTCTTTAATAATTCGTTTACTGACATAGAAGGAGGAAGTGAGAAAAGTGACTAAGACAAATCATCTGTTGATTCTGTGCTGCTGCAAATAGTTGCCTTTTGTTTTTTGGAAGCAAATTAACACAATATCTCAATGCCATCCTTACTGCAGTGCCTCTGCACAACCCCTGTTTTCTCTGCTACCTGCTTGTAAGGGCAGTCTCTCATTTCCCCCAACAATGCTGTATTTGTGGAAAGCACTGAGGCAGCTCTCCCCTGGTATTGTCTGTTGAGGGCACACATGTAGTGCCTTCCTCCCCAGCACAGCAGGCCAAGCATCTCTTCTCAGCTGTGCTAAGTGTGATGGGCAGCCTGCTGCAGGGCAGGAAGGACCTGTGTGCTGCTGGGAGGTTTGTACCCCAGGGTGAGGGGAGCAGTTATCTTCAGCAGTAATCAAAGATGCTACTTTGCAGCAGCACATCGATCGCCTTTGGCGGTATCCTGCACTGGGAACTGGGAAGTGTAGTGAGCTCTTGGGAAATAGCAGTTGTGAGCTCATTCAAACCCTTCTCCTTGTGTGATATGCTAATTCAGAGGCATTACACTACCAAAAGAGATTTCTAGATCGCTTCTTCTTTGTGAAACGCCACAAAGAAGCTGTGTTGTACAACAGAGGCAGGATTATGGTGTTTATTACGAGCTCGAGGGCAACTGGCTGGGGTATGCTGACACAGTGGAAAAATACTTGCAGGTCACCCATTTGGAGTTAACGCCTGCATGGGAGACTTCTTCAGTGCTACTAGCCTGGCTGCTGGCCATACTTCCTTTAGCCCTGAGGCTGGAGAAGCAGCAAAAGCTGTGTTGCACTTCACTCCCTGGTGTGTGGCTTCTGGGGGCCCATCATCAGCTGCTGTGTCCTAGCCCATCTTGCTAGGAACTCTTCAGATTGATGGTCTTGTAAGACAAGTGACAAATAAAAACATGGAGAAGGTTTATGATAGAGAATGCAAGGGCTTACTTTGTCAGACTGAGGTTTAAAAATAATTCATGTGTTTACTGTCTATATTCCTGTATAACTTCTCCTTAACTCTTTCAAGCAGAGATATCCAGGCAGAGCCTGAGCCATGATGTTTGTATCAGCAAGCTTTTTAAGGAGTAGATAAACAGCATTAGTAGGAAGAACCATGCTGATCTACATCAATAAATAACCTTTGGAGAACTGGAGTTTTTTTTAATTAATAAATACTCTTGAAGGTTTAGGAACTAAAAGCAAAGAATTAAAAGGTCACAAAACAAGTTGCGCTGTTTTGGTGCATTTGAACTCTATCAAACTGCTAATGATTCTTTAAAGTAACTCATAGTATTTAGTGGATGCATGTTGTCATCCATATCAGTCGCCTGCTTCACTTATTGGAGTGCTTCTGCAGCTCTGATTAGCTGATAATACATTAAAACTGGTTTCATACTTCTGTGGAGTCTTCATGTCTGCTGTTTCCCAAAATATTAGATTTTCATTTTTACCCTACTCTTAAAAAAACAGACTTCAGGGACTTAATAAGAAACATGAGCAACCAAAAGCCATGATTTGCCTAACACAGAAAAACATCTCTGTATGTTTCAGGAGATTTCAATCCATTTTCTACCACCCAGGATTTCTACATAGTTTCCTCTAGCTTTGTGAATAATATAGGGAATGCAGTAAGACCTAATAATGATAAAGTGAGTCTGTGTTTTGTGCAATTATTAGAACATTAATCACTGTACATATCCTGTTTTTCATGATTGCTATATTGCTAAAAGAGACAGGCCAGCAAAGTGACTGAGATCCTCTAAGTTTCTGTTACTGCAATATCTGGGTTATAGATAAGCAAAGTTCTCTTGCTTGCTGTCCATCTTCTGTTGACCATAAATCTGTGCATCTTTAGTTAGTACAGGCAGGATATGTAGTTGTTGCTGACTGGAGCCTAGTTTGTTGATATATTTTTGTCCCTCCATCAGTCTTAGGAGCCACAGACAAAGCATAATTGTATACTGTCTTTTCCATGTGTGTTAGCAATTTTAAGAGTCCTTTCTCTTCGGCCTTTTTCCAGAGATTTGAAAGAGAATTATCTGGTAATATGCCTCATTTGGTCTCTGGTTTCAAAACCCCAAGGGGTAGGGAGCAAAAAAGTCTCTGACCCCATGATGAGTTTTCTGAGGCATAGAGCAGCAAGTATAATCTGAGAAGGGAGGCGACAGAGTATTTCAACTTTATGCTGCCTTGGGGGCATGCATGACCTCGTACAGATCATGCTGGTGCCTCAAATAGATGGCAAGAACTCCGTGTTCTGCCACTGCCCCTTGCCTGCTGGTTTCAGAGCACAGCTCTTGACTGGCTAAGCAGCCCTTGTAATTGCTGATCTTTGTCATGATCACCAGGCTGTCCTGTTTGGGTGTGCCTGCTTTTGCTGGCTTTTTGCTTTGCCATCACTGCCACTGGAAATGAAAGATCTGGGTTCTTATTGTAGGCAGTAGTAGGACTAGGTTATGAGTAGTTGCTAAAGCTGTATTGTGTGGAAAGTCTAGTTATACCCATTTCTGCTATGATTATGTTCTGATAAGTTCTTTGCCTTTTCAAAAGCCAAGAAGCCTCTCCTAGGTTCAGCTGTAACAATTATTTTGCTCCTTTCTAGTAGCTGGTGCAGTGCTGTGTTTCAGCTTTAGTCTGAGAACAATGCTGATACAACACACTGATGTTTTAGTTGTTGCTCCGTGACACATACTCTTGATCAGGGATTGTTCAGTCTCTCATGGTCTGCCAGTGCGGAGGGGCACAAGAAGTTGGGAGGAAGCAGAGATGGGACACCTGACCCAAACTAGCCAAAGGGGTATTCCATACCACAGCACGTCATGTTCACTATAGAAACTGTGGGGAGTCACCTGGAAGGTCCAGATCAGTGCTCAGGTCAGGGTGGATATTGGTTGGTATGTGGTGAGCAATTGTATTGTGCATCACTGCTGTTTATTGAGGTAGGTTTTTTCCTTCCCTTTTTAGTTTTATATTCTCTCTCCTTGTTACTTCCCTTATCATTATTATTACTAGTAGTAGTAGGTTTATATTATATTTTAGTTATTGGACTGTTCTTACATCAACCCGTGGAGTTTACATTCTTTCCATTCTCCTCTCCATCCCACCTGGGGTGGGAGGAAAAGTGAAAGTGAGTGAGCAACTGTGTGGTTCTGCTTGGCTTGAACCACAGCAAAGCTGTTTCCTTTAATTCCCTTACTTTAGATATGTTGTTTTGGTCTTTGCATAGTACTTCCTTGTTGTATTGATTTATATCAATCCCAACACTGTTATATTTTTGTTTGTGTATGTGACTTAAGATTTTGTATGCAATGTAGGTGGCTGTTCAGACTGTTCTCAATCGCAGAGTTCACTGCTATGCAAGTAGAAACCCAGTTTGCCTTTTCATCCTTGAAAGATTCTTCTTTTTTTGTTTGTGGCTTTTTTTTTGTGTTTCTCATGACCATTATATGATGATGGACGTGATTTTCTTCCTGGTGTCAAGAAATACTGGTTGTAGGAAAAGCTTTCTTTTTCTTTAAATGTGATAATTATAACAGCCCTTTCTAAATCAAACATAAATGTGCTTGGATTGGTTGCGCTGACTTTTGAATAAAAGTGACTGCTGATCAATCTGTGCTCTTCCTGCCCAATTTATGGCAAGGTTCTACATAGAAATTGAGTGAAAACCTTATGTAAGGTTATAGTGGGGACTTTGTTACCCTAGTTATTCTGCCCATAGGCATACTCATATCTGCAATAAAAGGGGAGGTGAAGAATCCTCCTTTTAAGTGTTTCTTCCTAGTTGAACTCTAAGTAAATGGTGGCAACAACAAGCAAGAGGTTTTGATTTTAATGTTTTTCTTATTGCTATCAGCGCAGAATACTGACAATTCTAGAATTTGTTCTGCTGCCTGAATTTAAAAAGCAGCTGTCTAAAGGTTTGTTAAAATAGTTCCCATTATGTAAAATGGAATTGCTTGCAAATTATTTGTGTGCTTGTCTGTTCTTCTAGGCATGTTTTCCACAAAGCCTGTGTGGATCCATGGCTTAGCGAGCACTGTACATGTCCAATGTGTAAACTGAACATTTTGAAGGCACTGGGAATTGTGGTAAGCTGCACTGTTATATTGTGGATGAACTGGTTTTGCAGTTAATAACAAGATACCTGGAATTTTAGATGAGGGTACAGTAGGATTTGGTGCATGTCATCATTGCTCACAGTGTTAAACCATACAGGCATAGGCTACGATACAAGCATATTTTGTCTCTTTCTTGAACCTTAATCCTTTTATCTGCTTCTTCCTCTACTTCTTTAAGATGGAATGAAGTAGCAACTTCAGATATGCTCCATTTATAGGTTTGCTACGTGTAGAGTATTCACCGTTGTAATGTGGAATTGCTTTTTTCCCCTCCAGCCAAACGTGCCATGTACAGATAACGTAGCCTTTGACATGGAAAGGCTCACCAGAGGCCAGCCAGCAAGCAGGCGATCAGCTCTCGGTGATTTTGCCAATGACAGCTCTCTCAGCCTGGAGCCCCTGCGCACCTCTGGGATGTCACAGCTTCCACAGGATGGGGAGCTAACACCAAGGTCAGGAGAGATCAACATTGCTGTGACAAGTAAGTTTTCTTTGGCTTCCAGTACTCTTCTATGGTTTCCGTGGTATGTGGCGCTTGCTGTGCTGTAGCAGTCTGCTGCAGGGCCGTGCTGAAAGATTTCCCTGCAGGAACAAAGGTGACCTCGGTGTCTCCGTAAGAGGCGTATGCTCTGTACTGAAACTGATAACTCTAGGTATGACAGTGCCAACACTTCCATTATTAATGGTATATCCATTTAGATCTGCATGCGAAGAACACTGGATGACCTAAAATGGCAACAAAATGACCCTCTTGAATCTGGTAACCAGTATGAGAAGCTGGGTTGCCAAAATCATTATTTACCCTTTCAGAATACTTAACATGCCATAATTTATAATATTTTAGCTGCTTGCTATTTCTGCAGAGATTTTTTTCCCTTGAGAACATTACTACTGGAATTTTGATGTCTCTTAGTAGATGGTTTTTGTCCCAAAAATTGTGAATTAAAAAGAAGTATTTGATGTATCAACATTTGAGTATTGTCCAACTGGTTATGATATCAGAAAACTGTTCCTGCACTGCTTGCAAGCTCTCATCCATAAGGAAAGCATGGGAAATTTCCACTCACTGGATTTTACGTAGGGTTTTTAATGTATGATAGCTCTACAGTGAATACAATGTCTGGAATTGCATAATTTTTCCATATGCTCTAGAGTCTCAATTTGATGCATGAATGGTTGGTTTTCTGTCTGAATTGCAGTAATAGAATGCATGCAGGACAACAGTCTGATTTCCTCCTTGTATTTTGCTGATGTGCATCTGTTATCTGGATTTTGAACTTAGTGACACTGTTTGCCACTGATATATGCGCAAGAGGCAATGTAATTGATGCAGTCCATTGGAGTGTTTCTTTAGAGGCTGCAGCAAAGTAAAAAATCTCTCCTTATAAAACACGTAGTCTGTATCCAGAAGTGTCCTGATCTGAGAAAGAAAAATCTACATATAAAATCTGGGTACTTTACAAAGCAAATAAGTCACTTTGTCATGCAGTGTTTGACATTTGATTCATCTTGTATTCAGCTCTGTTGAGCAGAGAGCAAATCTGTTGGTGTGCTGCTTTCCTTGCCATGAGTGGGGCAACTCTGTAGTTTAACTGAAACTTTTCACTGATTGGTTTTACAGAAGGTATTTTCACTCTCTGTTCCCAACTGTAGCACTGCTCTTGCACAGATGGGATGCCAGGATAAAACAAGAAATAATCAGCAACAGTTCATTCTGACAATGTTTATAAAATAAGGCTTTAGGGAAGGCTGTTCAAATGTTTGGATTTCATGGGTGACACATGCATTCTTTGATGCATGCGAGTTAAACCAAAAGCCATATTCAACAAACATGTTTGTATTCTGAACTATTGCTGTGTGCCAAATTGAACTTTGAATAGTGAACATTTTATAATAGCCTTCTTTATACTACTTTTTATTTTTTAATGTGTCTGCATGTATGCACTAATGGTGAAATTATTTTCTCATGTTGCATTCCTATCTATTTAATGGGACGCTCTAGTGACGTTTTACTATTGGACAAGCTATCCTATTTTTTGTTGTTTTTTAAAATAGCACTATAGCATTTATTCAGGGGGTGGGGTGGGGGTGTGAAGACACAAATCAAGTGTGAAAGTATATTGGATGTGCTTATGTGAAGAACCACATCTCAGCTAATCTAAACCAGCCCTGACAATCTTCCTTCTAACTTGGGGGTGGACAGAGCTTTCATTACATTTCCCCTTGTTCCTGCATTTCACTTTACATTAAGTAATTTTCCTTTATCACTAACCCTTGGGAGCAGCCAGGAAATACTGTTGTGCCATGCTTTTTTCCACATCTCTCTCCACTTCTTCTTTGCTAGCCTTCTCCAGTCAATAACTCTGTGGCTAACCTCCTTCTGCTTCACCTCCTGGTGCCAGTCATGGCTTAGAAGCCTCTTGCCTTCCGCCAGTGGTGTTTGAGGGGAATATTGGCATCGCTTTGACATAAGCCTTCTCCCACGAGTGATTTCCTCCCTTTCCTTTGTCAACAGAAGAATGGTTTATTATTGCCAGTTTTGGCCTCCTCAGTGCCCTTACACTCTGCTACATGATCATCAAAGCCACAGCTAGCTTGAATGCTAATGAGTAAGTAAAAATTCAGATGTTTCTATATATTTCTGGTGGGTGGGTGTCATGGAAACATTGGGAACAAATACCAAGAAATAGGAAAAACATAGTTTTCAAAGAATCAAATGCCTTTTCTGCATTTCTCTAATGTAAGTTTCTTAACAGTAGGTTCCAAGATAACATTTAAATCCCTCTTAATTTATATTTAGCTGTATTGTCGAGGGAGATCTTGCTAAGTGGAGACATGGAACAGGGAAAAGAGAGAATATTTATATTTAGGCTCTGATCAATGATCTAGGTAAACATTAGATTTCTGCTATTAGATGTCCATGCTCAAGATTCACCTGGCAGAGCCAGGAATTACTCCCATCAGTTACCTTTGACAATTTTCACCTCAAAATCGTAGTCAAATTTCATATTAAGTAAAAATGAAAATCTGCATTCCTAGTTGGCACCCATTCAGCAAAAAATAAAGGTATTTAAATAGAAAACTACCTTGTTGCTTTCAGGGGAGGGAGATAGAAAAGTACTGAATACACTACTGTTTCTTCTCTCTTAAGTGAAGGTAGCAGACCAGCCTTCTGAACTCTCATTGTAGTATGCTTAAGAATTGTAGTCAAAGGAGTGCTTAAAGACATCCATGCTTTCTTAATTCTTATAGACACCCCAGTGCCTCCCTTCAGATGGGCTGGACAAGAAATGACTCTAGCACCTGAGTTTCACTCTTTTTTATACTTCTGTGTAGGCAATTATAAATCAGTTCTGCAGACATATTAACTGGGTACATCTGGTGTATGGAACATCTGGGCTCATGATACATGTTTAATCATTATTTGGGGAGGCGAAGCGTCAAAATCTCTCTTTGTCTCAGGACATCTTGATGCTTTCCATTAATGTGTTGATCTCTTACCAGAATTGAGCTGAGATTCAAAGGCGTTCTCCTGCACAGCCTGGAAATGTAGTGTTATAAACATGATTTTTTAATTATATTTTTTTAGATGAGAAGTGCTTTTTTTTTTTTTTTACCTTTATTACGGCCTGGAAAGTATAAAGTGTCCTTCTCAATAAGATGGAAACATGGCTAATAGTCTCCAGTGTAAAATTTTAGACAGCTTTAAGCTCATCTTCTTCAGGAGGGGCCATAAGTTCTTACAGGTTTTGGTCATCAGGGACCTTTATTACCACTAATTTGCAAATCTTCCTTTCCTCCTCTTTTCAGATGCTAATTCCAAAAAGGGTTAATGAGAAAAAGTTTTAGAACTTCAAACAGCCCTGTCAGGTCTCCTGATTTATTTATTTTTTCCCATTTGTCAGAATCTTGGAATTTCCACTATTGATCAGCAGCTTGGCAGCAAAGCTGTGACTGAACATAGTTAATCTGCACTGAAAAATAGCTTGGGAAAGCAGGGAGCAAGATGAGTTGTGAAACAGGAATGGCTGCATTTCTGCGCATTTCCACATCATTAGGAAGGAGAGAAGGAACTGTAGCCCATGTAGTATCATCCAGATGTGGGCACCGATAGCAGTTGCGTTTCTGCCTGCCTTGCAACTCTTCGTTTTGTTGTCTTTTGCTCAGTGGGATCTGGGTCTGTTTTTACTGAAAGGGTGAGCTTCTCCACACTGGCAGAGTTAGGGCCTCCAGCAAAGTGTTTTCACAGTGATGTTTCTTTAGTACAAACAAAGGATGTGCTGATGTAAGGAGAGCGCTCCTTTCCCCAGTGCTAGGAATGAAAATATGAGCATATGCAAGGCTTTACTTTGAGGCAGACTTAAGAAAACGAGCAACTGCAGAAACCAGAGCTGCCAGAAATCACTTATTCATGAAACTGAGGTACCTAGCTGTAGCCTTCATCCTCAACAGCTTTTCAGCTGAATCCTTTGGGATCTAAGCAGCCTCTACAAGTGCTGCCAGGTTCTACTACTCATTTTAGGCAGTTTAAAATGTGAATGTATGACACTAATCCTTAGATTTATTGTTTAATTGACACCTTATGTTCCCCAGTGCAGACTAAGCATTTCCTGTGCTGAATATCATGCCAGATACATGGCAGCTCCCTCTCACTGCAATTTCCATTAAGTGTCATAACAGCATACCTGGTTTTTATGCTGTTCTCCATATAAAAAGCAATGCTGGCGTACCCTACGTTTGTTACAGCAGTGTTTCAAGAGGAAGCTTGAAGGTCTTTTTCTTACCAAAAAACAACAGTAGCAAGAATGAGGCCATGTAATAATGCTGATGCAAGTAAATGTGCCAAATATTCTGCATTAAAACTCACCTAAAAACATGTCGTGATCCTTTCTTTTTCCTATGCCCTTCCTGCAGCTTAAATATTTATTTAGAGTGATAGTTCTGGATTGTGTGTATATACATATCTGTGTGTGTGTGTATATATCTTTGTCCATATGTATATATACACACATATATGCATTTTTAAATAGTCCCTGATAAAAGTAAACATAAGGAACTAGCTACTTTCTCTTGGACTTTTAATATTTGTGGACTATTACTATTAAATGAATTAGGTATTGATTTAAAGGAACAAAAGAAGCAAACTGCTTGGAAACAAGAAGCAGTTTGAGAAATTACTGTACAACTGCTTTAAAGTCCAAAAAGCCCAGATGTTGGATAGCACCACTTAAAGTTGTCAGTAGCAGATGGAGTTTCCTCAGAAGGTCAGAAGTGCTCGAGCCTTTGTCCTGTCTGTTTCACTGGTCATGTAAGAATGATGAAAGGACCTCTTAATGCTCTGGCTTGTCATTTCTCACTAACTTACTTTTACAGGATTGATTGATTTATTTTAGTACTGGCGGTATTAACTTTAATATAAATATTTTGTTCCTCTTTTTTTCTGCCCCACAGAGCAGAATGGTATTGAAGAAACGCTTTCCGGCCAATTGCCTTGGAGAGAGACACCTATTTTTATGCATCATTTATCGATCATGCAGCACAAGCAATTATTTAGTACATTCTATTTTTTCATAAAATTTGCTGATGCCAAAGCTTTGTATTAAGGAAAAAGTGAAGAAATAAAAAAAACCTTTAATTATGAAATCCTACTGTGTGAGAATTGTATTTTTCTTGGACTTCCTGTGTTAGTACATAGGTCTGACAGCCTTTTGTACATTTTATATGGTGCTTTATTTCCTTTGAATGGTTTCATCTTTGCAGATCTCTATTCTTCTCCTTTTATTTTGGGACACACAAGCCTAACAAGTGGAAATCTCATGCAGTGCTGTTCTTATGATGCCACCCCGCACTGGAATGACTATCTAGGGTACTATTAGCAATTATTCCATACCAGCTTGTTAGGGGAAAAAAGCTGGGAAAAGCATTTTAGTATATAATAGGCTTACCTTGACTCCAGCTGAGAATGAATTTGAAATAAGAACATTTTCTCCATTTCTCCTCCTGTAACACTCCTGCGCCACACTGGGAGGTTTGCAGTGTGATTTTTGTCTTCAGGTCAGGCATTGCTGAAGGTTTGCAACACTATTTTCTCAACATACAAATCATAACCCTTTTCTGTCTTGTACTTTCTGACAAAAGTGAAGCTACTCTAAACCACTTCTTTATTTACCAAATGAAAAGGTAGCTTTCCCCTGCTGTCATCTGTGAAGCCTCCTTTCATATTAGTGACAGAGTTTAGTTTTTGTTCAAATTCAGATTGTGAAAGATTGATAATCGTCCTTACTGTAATGTAGAAGCTCTATGCAAACATGTCGCTTCTTGCAGAAGGAAAACATCTCTCATCACTGTCCTCAACTCAGGCTGTTTCCTGCAAGTTTACTTATGCAAGCAGCATATGAGTAATTTCACAACAGTCAGTTAAAACATGTGGACCTGATTCACATCCAAAGGATAATGCCTGAGTTAATGAGATGGGTAGATGAAGGTAACAAATCAGTTGATAGAAGCTAAAGCCTATTCTGCATTTGGTTGGTTTTGTTGTTCTTGTATCAAGACATAGACATTTGAAACTTAATGCTTCCTAATTTAATTAAATGAACAGGGGAGCAATCTTACTTTGATTTAATTTTTTTTATGTACTGGGAAATAGAGGATTTAATTTCATTTTATTTTTACATATAGGCACTTTTAGAATTTAGGAATGCAGCCAGAGTCTGCATTAAAATAGTTTCTTAATTCTTGTTTGTCCAGCAGCCTTCAGCTGAGGCAGCTTTTATAATAAGAAATGAAGTATGTGATAGCTTCAGTACATCTTGTAGAATTCTTTTTCAGCATGTCCTTGTGAAATTCTGAAAGAAACATGAAAACAATCAATACAGCAGTAAGTGCATCTGTAATAACTAGAAAAGCCCATTGTACCTACTCATGAAGAGGAAAAAAACCTTCAAACTGTGTCTGAGGTCTGTCTTCTTGTAAAATACAGCATATGTCAACTGAGCATTGTTGCCAAAAATGGAGGGGTGCGGTTAGAGCAGGATTTAAGGTACGGGCTATGAAACGAAAGGGTGACCTATTTTTTTCTCACCCATCTCTCAGCGGCAGTAGTAAAATTGATAAGTTTGTGCTTGTCTCCTGAAACCAAAATCACAAAGTGCTTTTTAATGCTGTGGGAGGGATGCTCAGACACAGCCTCAACAGCGTGGTGACCCAGATGCAAAAGGCACCACAGACATGTCCAGTTCATGTTGCTTCTACAGAACAGCGGCAGAAAGAGAAGTCGAGTGATAGTGGGAACAAAATGGTTGACAGGGATTCTAGTGCATTTCCTTCTGTAGAGGATTTAAGTAACCTAGGGCCATCCTTTTTAATCTTTCATTTGAGCCTCTAATAATTACCTCAGCAAAGTGTTAATAAAGAAAACAGACCATATCTGCTAAGTTAATTGCAGGTCAGGTTGGCAACCTAACTTTATCCTGTTAATATATTCAAAGATGGACTCTGCATCAAACCAGAAACTCATTTTTTGACTCTGGATAGATGGAAGGAAATTCCCAGTGTTTAATAGAATTGTTTAGGTTGAAGAAGACCTTTGAGATCAGAGTCCAGCCATTAACCCAGCACTGCTAAGTCCACCACTAAACCATGCCCCCAGACAGCACATCTACATGTTTTTTAAATACCTCCAGGGATGGTAACTCCACCACTTCTCTTAGCAGCCTCTTCCAATGCTTGACAACACTTTTGGTGGAGACATTTTTTCCTAATATCCAATCCTGGTGCCGCTTTAAGCCATCTCCTCTTGTACTATCACTTGTTGCTTGGGAGAAGAGACTGACTCCCACCTCGCTACAGCCTCCTTTTGGGTAGTTGTAGAGAGCAGTAAAGGCTGCAAACCACAGGTCTGGCAGGCACCTTCCCTGGTTGGCTCCCTCACCGGCTGTGTGAGAATGTTCTCTTACACACTCCAGGAACCTTCCTGACCGTTTCCACTCTATTGTGTTTCCAGCTGACATCTGGTAAGTTGAAGTCCCCCACGACAGCAAGGGATAGCCACTTGGAGACTTCTCCCAGCTGCTTGTAGAGTATTTCATTTGCCTCTTCATCCATGTTGGGTGGTCTATAGCAGCCATGATATCTACCTTGGTTTTCTCTCTAATTCTTGCTCATGAGCACTCAACTTTATCATCACCATCATTAAGCTCTTGACAGTCAAAACACTCCCCAACACACAGGGCTACCCCACAGTCTCTCCTTCCTTGCCTATCCCTGCTGAAGAGTTTACAGCCATCCATTGCTGAACTCCAGTTGTGCAAGTCATCTCGCCATGATTCTGTGATGACAACTATGTCATAGTTTTCCTGGTGCACAATGGCTTCCAGCTCCTCCTGTTCGTTGCCCATGCTGTGTGACTTTTGTTGCCTGCTGTGCTTTCAGATGTCCACATATAAAAGATGAGTAATCTTACGCTCATATGTATAATCATAATAGTGGAAAGGAGAGGAGCTGGTCTCTCTTTCCAGACATTGCAAAGATGGCAAGACTGGACTGGACTTACAGAAGAGTATAATAGGATGTAGTTTAAGAGGGAGTAGCAGTATCTTGCTACACTACTGGCTTCAAGGAAATGATGCTTTATGAAATAATCCTGCTCTCTTGTTCCTTAACCAAGAGGGTGTTTCAAAGAGATTGAGATAGGGAGTGCTCTGATCAGATTTCTGCATTAAGAAGTCATTGTGCTGAAGGAGCTGTGGAGGGACTGCAGTTTGTGGCAGGAGATGGCCCTGATTAATGACTAAGTGCATTAAAATACTTTTAGATGGAGAGGGAACACCAGGTGATACTCAGTCCTGATGCACCTGCAATGATACAGCAATGCTGTCTCTTGAATTTTTGGTCTTGTACCCCATCCTGCAGCATTCTATGGTAGGCATAAAGATCAATTCCAGACTAGTATGTTTCTTTTCAGACTCAATGCAAGTTACCTGAAAAGTTTTTATAAGTATATAATGAAGAACAGTAGCAGAGCACGCTGAAGGATTCATCTTCCTGTATTAAAACTGAATGCAGTTCCCAGTTGTTTTCCATATCAAAGGGATAAATCTTGATCTGTCTTGGTAAGTGCAAAATAGGAAGAGCAGATTCATAAGCTGAATTTGGAACTCTGGATCTTTCTACTTGTCCTTAAAATACATTTATTCACTAAATTTATCAACTGGACTGATGCCATATTTGTAAACTTAACACGAGCAATTCTCTCCGTTAAGCCAAGCGTAGCGGGGTCACTGTGCCCTGCTGACTGTTTTTCTAAGCCATAAATTGTGGGCAAAGATAGCAACCTGGTTATTAGAGCTCCTGAAGATGGAGTGTTGAAAAGCACTGAGCAGCAGCTGTATTTTCGGCACTGGGCAAGCTGTGCTGAATGGTAGAGGGACATCTAGGACAAGAATGAATGGTGTGTCCCAAAAGTGGTATGCAAGCCAAGAGATTTGTATCTGTATGGAAACATGCAGCCTCCCTGGAAGTGGGTGGCTTAAATTGCTTTGCCAAGAAGCAAGAAAGCATCCCAGTAGAGAGTTTGAGAGGTGTTGGATATACAGTGCCTTTTCCCAGATTAATTTAAAACACTTGTCAGATGACCTGTCTGTCTGGTGATTAAATCTGTCCCTTGAGTCTGCTGGAGTGGAAGCCTGGGCGCACACAGAGGAAATGACAGCCTGGGCTGTCTGCTTCCTAATCCCTTGTTTGATTTTTGTGTAATAAAAACAAAAGCAATGCCAGGCTTTCCGAGTCCCCTTTGTTTCATTTCAGTATTGGCTGTTCTGTATGTAGCCCTTCAGCGGGTGGAGGAAAGGGAGATGAAACATCCACTATCCATGGCTTATTCCAACTGCAAGCTGAGATTCAGTCATCAAAAATTAAAGTATCTTGACTCATAACACATTTCAAGAGGAATCTTGAAATCAATTTTATCTGGTATAAATATATAGAACCAAGTAGGTTCAGGTTGGTTGTTTGAAGACAGCCTATGACCAGCCAGAAGTCATAGTTTCAAGTTTATGTTCTCTTAAAAACTCAACCTTTTTTAAGTGTTGCCCAGTTTTAAAACCCTGTAAGTTTGGCCGAGGGTTCAGATCTAGAATGTTGGGGGGTTGTCATCCCCTACCAACTGCTTCTGCAAAGTATATTCCAACACAGTACCTTTCTTCCAAAGACCTGGATATATGCTCCTGGCGGAATGAGCAGTTCACTCCTTTTGAGTTGCAATGCAACTACTACTTTCACTCATGTTTCAGTTAACTACTTGCAAAATGAATTTGTATGGAGCCCGTCTTAAGTGTCCCTGGCTCTCCCAGCCAGTGCTGTTATGAGGCCTCTGCTTGGACAAGTGGAAAATTCATCCTTGCTTTCCCTCTTTCAATACTTCTATGCATTTGATTATAATTCTAGCTTTTTCTTTTTAATCCTGTGTCCTCATTTTGGCTGGGATTGAGTTAATTTTCTTCTTAGTAGCTGGTGCAGTGCTCTGTTTTGGATTTAGTATGAGAATACTGTTGATAACCCACCAGTGTTTTAGCTGTTGCTCAGTAGTGCTTAATCTAAATTGAGGACTTTTCCGTTTCCCATGTTCTGCCAGTGAGGAGGGGCACAAGAAGCTGGGAGGGAGCACAGCCAGGACAGCTGACCTGGACTCCCAAAGGGGTATTCATATCACAGATCATCATGCTCAGGATATAGACTAGGGTGAGCTGGCTAGGAGCCACTAATCACTGTTCAGGGATGAGCTGGGCATCAGTCAGCAGGGGGTGAGAAACTGTAGTGTGCATCACTTGTGTTTCTTCAGTTTTATTTCTGTCACTCTTTTTCCTTTTATTATTACTGCTGTTGTTATTATATTTTACTTAATTTCAGTCATTAAAACTGTTCCTATCTCAGCCTGTGGTTTTTACCTTCTTCCAGTTCTCCACATCCCACTGGAGGCATGGGGTGGAATGTGTGAGTGGCTGCATGGTGCTTAGTTGCTGGCTGGGGTTAAACCACAACATCCTAATAAGGACTTCTTTTTTTTCTTATCTGAGTCTCTGTCTTTTGGGTGAGTGGGGGAGGAGAAAAAGTGTTCTGCGCAGTAGCAGTTGGATTCTTCTCTCATTCCTTTTGTGAGCTCTTTATTTCAGAAGGGCAGAGGCTGGACTCAAAAATTGGCACAGAAAGGAAGATTCAAGCACCTAAATTCTGCCAGGGCTAAAACTGCTGTCCCTGAAGTGTCTTGCTACACTGGTGCCCGAAACTGGAGGCACCTTGGTCTGCTGAGTGCCTTCTTGATGAACTTGGAAGCTTTTCAGTTGCCTCCAATTTGGCTCATGTGGCTGGCTGGTGTATTGTAAGATAAGCAACTTTGCTCCCAGCTAATCCCTCTTGGGATTGAGAAACTGAGTAATGAAACGTTTTGGCCAAGGGCCTGATCTGATAGATGCTTTCAGAGAGAACCGTTCGTACAGCTCCTTGGCTGGTCTGGGCTCCTTGCAAAACACATCTGTGGCTTTGGAGAGCCACAGTCATGCCAGGCCACCAACGGAAAGCTGAACTTCCATTCCCCATTCTGACAACAGCCACTTAGTCCTTGGTTTGGGTATCGCCCTTGTTGGAGGAGAGGGTCTCCTTTGGTTCTGTGTAAGGAAATACGTAGGTGCCTGTTTCTAGAAGGTGACTCCGGGTGGATGGAGGTTGCTGAGCTCTGGCAGAGGTCAGGCTTTCAGCAGCATCAGTTGGACAATCCTTGGTGACATCTTCGCTCAGCCTGCTCATTTCTTTTGACCCCATGGTGGAGCATTTTGTGCTGGTCATGGCACAGGGAACTGGGCACCTACCAGAGGTTTCTGAGTTTCTCAAGGAAGCACATGCCTGCTTTACAAGGCTGTAAATCAACAGCAAGCACCAAGTGCGAAACTCTGCCCTGCCCCAGCCTTGCTCAGACTTGACCTGTTTTATCTGAAAGAACCATTTGAGGTGGGACTGGTCATGCATATGGAAAGCAGTTGCTTTGAACTGGCAGGGGAGCACACAAATGGAGGTGAACTATTTCATATGGCTGCTACTGGGTTTTTTTAACTTGTGTTGAAGGGTGGCTGGTTTTTCCATGCATACTGTGTTTTGCAGGGATGCTTGTGGGCATTGTTCACGTGTGATCCTAATGAGGTTTTGTTCTACCTCTTGTAGGCAGTCACTTCTTTCATCGTAACTCTCTGTCCCCTCGAAGCCTGGTCTATGAGAGCGAGTTCTCAACCATCGAGCCTGCCTTGGACATGTACGACGAGAACAAAACCTGAAAGGAATCCATGCTCCTTCCTGGCCCTTTTTCCGTTTTTTTCATTTCTCATTCCTATTGTTGTGTACTCTTTCCATGGATCTCCTTTGTCTGAAGAAGAGCTGCTTTTTCCAGAACACGAACCCACCTTCTCGATTGCAAAGACGAAGACCAGCTGTGGTGGTTTCTGAGGGTGGCATCTTTGAGCTGACAAAGAGTTGCGCGCAAGCAAGGTTGTCTGATGGAAATTGCTGAGTAACAGCATGGGGAGCTGTATCGGTCCAGCCGCGGCGATGCAGAAGAGGTTTTCCAGTGGTCCTAAGAGTTTGTGTTGGACTGCAAATGTGTCTCTTGCACAGGCGTCTGCTGTTCCCATTTTTTCCAATTGTCCGGATGGTTGGACAATGTCAGAAAGGGAACTGGTTGTAGAGGAGATGGCCAGTGACTGGTAAAAGCACTCCTATATCTTGGTCAATCCATAACCTTACTGTGAAATAGCCCCTTCTAAAAGGGACCTTTATAAGTGCATTGAGTTTCCTACAACCCACGTAACCCTGGATAATTGCAAGCCAGTCTGACGTTAAAGCTGCAGAGAGGACCTGTGTTTGCAGGAAGATTTCAAGGAACTTGATGCTTGGATTTTTTTCTCTGATTTGATTGAAGCAGGAGAAGAACGGTCTACACAGAATATACTTTGGTCGTTCCGTGTGCTCAAGTCAAGTGAGTCTCTTCCTATAGAGAGGACATTCACAGAACCAGCACTTGATCTACCTGAAAACCATAAGACTCTTTGAAATATGCAGGAATCTAATTAGCTTTCTTTCTCACTTAACCTTTTTTCTGGGGGGGGGAGGAGGGAGGGTGGTGGTTTAAAAAATCCACCGACTTTTTCACTGAGGTTTTTTAGAAGCCAGCATGTTGGCATTACACAGAGAAGAAAAGAGGTAAGCTTCTTACCCCGTCCTCCCGCTGAGATCTGCAACAGTTAAATGACAAACACATTCTCTAAGCCGTGCTCTTTCCCACTGTCATCAATAACGGGAATGCAGAAGGCAGCAGAAGAAAGGAAAGCAGCAACCGCTTTGAGACACTGCAGGAAAAATCAGGTTTTAGTGGTATGGGACAAAAGCGGTGGGGAAATTAATATTGTTTGCAAGCTTCTGAAAGAGTAATGCAGAGATGGAGAGCAAGAGAGGAACCTCTTGAGTTAAGTCATCCACGGTGTTCCTCAAATGAGCAGACGCGAAGGAGCGAGCGCTTCTGCTCCACCTTTTCCTCCTGGACAAATGCATAGCTGTTTAATGGATGTTTGGATTTTTCTCCATTGCAGTCTAAGTTACTGTAGGCGTAGAAATGCATTTGTGTCCTTGTAATGTGAAACAAAGCTTCACCTTCTGTATAGGAATCTTGAGAAATCAGTTAAGCCAAAAAGGAAGGTAAGACATTACCCTGCTGCACTTTCATTTCATCCGCTTTCGCTACAAGCAGGGGAATTTCCCTTCCTTTATTATGTTTTCTAATTGCATAGCTGTCTGCTTGACGTATATCCTTACCTGAAGGGTGGTTTGGCTGTGTCTTTAACACGGATGTTTAAGAGAAGAAGAAAAACCCAGCTCTGTAAAATGAGGAAATGATCCTCGTCACTGAGCGTGCTTTGACTTTTGTTGCTGTGCGTCAGCTTTATTCAATCTGATAATACAAGAGTGGGTGGCGTGAAGTGTAGGGAGGCTTTTCTCTTAATACCCACATTTATATTTACCAAATGCACTTTTATTGTCACTCAGCCCACTCTAGAAATACGCTTAAACCCCCAAAACCTTTAAAGAGCACAATATTAACACCCACTTTCTCCTACAAAGCAGAAGTGAAGGCTGCAGAGAATGCCAGCCGGTGGTTTGAGCGGCAGCAGGTCATGGTCAGCATCCTTCCTCTTTTGCAGATGTGCAAATGGGGGCAGCTCTCAACAGCATCAGCAGGCCCAGGCAGAGCTCCCAGACCCAGCCTGGCTGAGGTGCACTCAGGCCCATAGAGTGCTCAGGGGCGGCAGAAGGGCTGATTGAGCAACCCCTGTTTTCATAATTCCATCTGCGCAATCGCAGCAGGCAGACACGTGAGAGCGAGGCCTTCCGAAAACAAACACCCAAGAGACAAATCCCTGTCTCCTGAGGATGTTACAAGGCTTCTTGTTATCCGTGATGGGCAGCCAGGTTACAATAAACCAACAGGCACCTGGGTGTTCGTGGTTAAACGCTTCAATCTCTGCGTATCCACAAGGAGCACATGTCCTGTGCACAGTGCAGAGCTCCCCAGTGTGATTTGGGGTAGACAGCCTGGTGTAGCACTGTGCAGGGTGCAGATGCTCAGAGTAAATCCTTCTTGTAGGGGCTGCCTCAGCCCAATGGAGGGATTTGACCCAAGGCCACTGGGCATAGTTTTGGCATGAAAACAAAACTAATGGTTTCTCAGCTGAGACCATTTGAACCAGCCGTGTACCAGAGTGTCCAGAAAAGCTAGAAAAGGCATGGAAATTAAAAGAAGCATTAGAAAGTACAAAGGCCCCGAAGACAAAATAATAAATAATATCATTTTTATTTTGTAAAATCTTATTTCTAACCTAACATCCTGGGGTTTAGCAGGGGGAGGGAAGGTTTGCCTCTGTGGAGGTCAGGGTCTGGTATAGTGATATAGAAATGGATTTGTGATATAGCAACTTGGATAAGGGAGTTGACGATTTCAATTGACATCCTGGATTTGGAAAATCTATCAGCACTGTAAAAACAAAAAGCTAGTTCGAACAATTGATCCCTACGTACATGCTGGGACGTGCCATAGCAGGCGTTCTTCTACTTAGTCATACGCAGGATGGGGAGGAGGCACCACGGCAACATGGGTGATTTTTCTGGGCTGCACTGGTAAGTTTGAGGTTTTCCTTTTAATATTAATCCGTATCTAAAAAAAACTTGATGGGCATTGTTGTTCTTGTTCTGCTGCAGTGGTGCTGTGTATGGTTGAGTCAGTTCATAGAAGTAAAATATACTGCAATCTACCACAAAATGTAAGTGCCAGTAACTTGGGAAATCATTTCCAAGGTTAAAAAACCCCCAGTTCTTTTTAACAGAAAGCATTAATTTTATGACTTTAACATATATATATACATATATGTGTATAAAAGCTTTTATCTCCAAGTGTTTCCCTAAAATGTTTAAACTCTAGCACTTCACCTTCTCTTTCCTGGCCTTCCATTCTATGAGAGTTTTGCATGTTCCCGTAAGACATTGGTAAAACCAAGGTTTGCTTGTGTTCTTAGAGGATAATGGCAGTAAAAGAAACAGGCTGTAAATGTGCTTTTTACCTATAATACTAACAGTAAGTATTAAATTTGAAGCATGTTAAAATTAACTTAATGACACTTAATGATTACTCCCTCCAGTGAGCTCATGTGTTGGTACCTGCACTATCTCCCTGCTTCTAGGATGCTTGCCTTGGCACCTGAGGATGCTATAGGAATAGCCAGATATCCTACATAAGCCCAAGAAAGACCAAAAATAGTTAAATAAATGTTTTTAGGACTATGTTATGAGACTTTTACACACCTTCTGTTCTCTTTAAACACACTCATGTAAGACAGTGCAAAGGCTTGGGAAAGCCAAAAGCTTTAACAGCTACTGAAAAGCAGAGGGAAGTCTGCAGAAGGCAAGAGTCACGCTGATGCTCCAGGACTCATTTAGCCCAATTTAGGTTTGAGATAATGCCACAGTTGTAGTTCATGAGCTGAAGAATGAAGGCACCAGGACTGAGCTGAAGTTCAAGCAGCTCTGCAGCCTGATTACTGGGGGGTGAGTCAATTATTAAAAGTATGTATTGTTTTGCTTAGCTAATGGTCATCTGGGGTTTACAACAAAGTAAACATCATGGCAATGCACAAGCCAAGGCACAGTGGGCAAATACAAGAGCCGCAGGGCTGCTGCCAGCCCTGTGGGGTGGGGAGAGAAGGGCAGGAAATGCCTTGAACTTCCCAAGTGAAGCTTTCACTCCTTTTTCACTCCGTGTTACACATTCATAGGTGACCTAATTTTCCAACCTCAGCGGTGCAGAAGAGTGCATGATGTGCCATGACAGCTTGCATATTTGCTGTTATATTTAAAGATGCCTTCACTTTTTTCCTTGCTGCACCGCAGGGTACTGCTGTAAGGGCAGCCCATGCTCCAGCATGCTGGGTGGAAACTGCTGAGCAGGGGAGGGATGAGAGAGGGAAAGATGCTCCAGTTAACCAGACTGGGGGGGAATCAGGAGAAAGGCGGAGTGTGCTTCTGCAGGTTGGTGCTCATTTCTGCTTTGTTTCCAATGTCTTTGGAATAATCAAGAGGAAAAGTGGTACCCTGCACCACTTCCTCATGGGGTGCAGTGACAAAAGTGGGGCTCTGGCTGGGATTTTGCTGCCAGCACAGGATCACAGTGCTATGTAACCCCCAGTCAGTGATGTCCTGATCTCATGGCCAAAACCCTCACATCACTGGGGCCCATAAGGCTTACTTGGTGCAGTGCTTTGGGGGTATGAAATGCACTTGCACGAACCTTTGCAAAGCAACAACTGCCACCATTTACCTAGGTGAGTTGTTTGATCCTTTCATTCACCTCCTCTTTTTAAATGTCTGCAGTGTCCCCAAATACTCTTAATTCTCCCCAGTTGATCTCTGGCCTCCACCCCATTGATTACTAGTGGTTTCCTCCTCCTCTGGAGGGCCAGGTGAAGGTCCCCATTGTGCAGGCACTTCCATCCACCCAACCTCCAGCATCTTCTTCACCACCATGCTGCCACATTGCCAGCCAGCCCTTTGAAGGGGATTCATCAGTCCAAACCAGCATCATGGTCTGGGAGAGCATGGAGATTCCTGGTGTGTTGGTTTTGGCCAAAGCAGGCTGTGTGTACCATGGGTGGTTGCTGTGGGACGCTCATTCAGTGGGTCCCTGCATGGAGCATCCTTTCGCTCCTCAGCCTGCTAGCCTCATGGAGATGCCCAGATGAACAGAGATAGATGTGTAGGTTGTGCAATAATGTCTGAATATTTATTCTTTTTATGGCAATAATGTCTAGGGTCTCTGGGCATGGGTGCACTGTGGTATATAAGGTGTTGCCCAAAAATAGTCCCTTTTGTAAAGAGTTAATAATGAAGTATTAATGCAAAGTAAGAAGTATATAGGGTTTTATTGTAAGCTGAAACTATTTAGAGTGGTTTTGTTGCAAGGCTGATTACTGCGGGGGGTGTGGTGTGAGTCAGTGTTATACAGCTGGGACTGGGCTTTCGCAGCTCAAGAATCTGCTGGTTGTGTATGTGAAGCTCCCTTGCTCCTGCAGGTCATGGGCTATTCCCTTCTCCTCTTGCATCTACCTGCAGCTTGCTACAGCTGAGCCCCTCGAGCAAGAAACCTTTTAGTCTTTGCCCGGAGCTCAGCCGCATGTGTTTGCTGCATCACTTGCCTTTTGTTTGCTGCCTCTCATGCGCTCCAGGGCTCAGCTTGGCTTGGCTCTGACTTGGTCTGCAGTTGCCCAAACGCCTCCAGGGGACAAGAGCCATTAATTCCCAACTGAGCAGTTCTGCTGGGTTCTGGTAATGGCATCAGATTGCTCGGTTTGCTGCTGGTCTGCAATGCCTGTGTCTATAACACCCTCTGGCTGTCTCAGGCAGTAAAGGCTGTATCTGCCCGCAGCCTTTGCACGCACCTGGGCTGCGCTGGGAGGATCACATAGAGCGCAGCTCAACAGCTCAGCGCAACGCTCCCGTGTGCCAGTACAGGGAAGTTTGGGCTTAAAATTAGAATGGATTATCATTGCTGCTCTCAAGCCAGGAATGTTTAATAGGGTGTTTGAGGCTGCTAAAGTCAAGCTGCTGTTTGCAGCTTTGTGCATCTCCTGCATTGCAACCAGCGAGGCAGCATCCCAGCCTGGCACTAGAGAGGGCTCACTTTGTGCTAGCGCCGGAAGGTGCTCCGTGAAAAAGAAGCCTTCTTGGTTGCCGCCACATCAGCAGGTAGACTTTTTCCACCCCTTGTGTCTAGACTTAACTGCTAGCAGTGGTCAGGTCTGTCACACTACTTCTATAAAGGGGAATAACCGTTCTGAGCAAAGTGACTGATAGCATCGTGCTTCTGCTTACCCAGTCAGCCCCGCTGCAGTTTGCAAGTAGGTATTTAATACTAAATGCTTCTCGTGGCCTGCTTGAGGCCATGGCCAGCTATGCGTAGAACACACCGAAACTGGATCATTTCATCCCAGCAGAGAGGGGACACGGAAACCTTTCGCCCTTTGGGTGTGGGAGACTGCAGCGAACAGCAACAGAAAGAACAATTTGCCTGCATGTAAACTGAAGTCTGTTTTGACTGGCTCACTGCAAGGTGGACCACGCCAGTGTAACCACACAACCTGAAAATGCCAGCAGCTACCGGGGTCTGGCCAAGGAACGGAGACACTGCAGGGATACAGGCACAGCGGGTGATGCGGTGCCCTCCAACAGTCAGATCCTCACAGCCCTTGTGAAACTGTAGCTTGACAGCAGCAGAACTTCTTGACGTGTTTTGATGTAAGTATAACACTGTATTGTAGTTACGTGGTATATGCCAATATGTTAACAGTGTAAACCGGTTAGTTAGGGTTTACTAATGTACTACATTTCAATAAAAAGCCATTTAAAAATACAGAGTTTGTGAGCTTGGTGTCTGTCAAAATACAGGGGGATGAAAGCATCACCCAGTGGCTCCAGTCCCTCCAGTATTTCTTATAGATATCTTTTTTTATATATACAGTATAGAACAGCATTGTCAAAGGATCCATTTTCAGAGAGGATTTTTCCTACTCTGCCATAAATACTGTTTTATTTTCCGGTAAGAGTGCCTAGAAATCTCAGGCCATTAAAAGCCACATGGTTCAAAGCGGTTTATGAATATACAGGAGACACTAATCCACCTTCCCACAGCATTTGCCACCTGACAGATGGCACATAGCGAGCAAGAACAGAGATAGTAACACAGAGAAGGCTCCTTCAGCATCTTCTGCCAGTGCTTGAACCCTTCCTGCAGCATATCCAGCCTTCAGAAACCACCGTGCGGCTCCCAAACGCAGCCATGCCATTGAGATGAAGGTAGAGCCCTCAAAGATGAGCCAGCTAATAAATATTTATGTTACAGTAGTGTACAAAGGCTCCAGCAGGGATTAGGGCATTACACTAACACAGAAGATAGATCATCCCAGGGTTAAAGGATTTATAGGCTAAAGAAAACACGGCATTCCTGCCTTCCTGGGAGCTGGGTAATAATCTCTGACATGGTGAATGTCAATGTTTTCTGCTGTGGTAACGCTTTTAGAGTTTGCAGGGAAACTCTTTAATGGTTCTTAAAACAAGAACAGCAGTTCAGTGAATTACTGGGAAACCAGTCTGCAGCCAAGAGATGAGAAGGACCCCCATCTGCCTTCCTGTTTGCTGCAAAGATCATCCTTGGGCTTCATCAGAAACCCTGTGTGGGCTCCAGAACCGCGAAACGAGGACTTAAATAAAGGTGGCTGTAGCCCCCTACACTGGGAGCTCCCTGCCAATAAATTACTGCATAAACTACAATGGGAGGGAGCATGTCAATAATTAGTTGACAGCGGCTTCAGTGGGTCCCATGGGGCTGCAGAGGAAGGGGAATATTCATTTGCCTGCTGTTTTGCTATATAAGCACATTGCGCTAGTCAAACTTGAACTGCCCTAGCAAAGGTCTTTTCAGGGCAGGGTGCCACCGAGAAGCAGAGGAGGGGACCCCAACTGCGCACCGAGGATGGTGCAGGGACGTGGCACTGGACCCATCTGCAGGCACTGGGGCTCGAACCCATGACCTCACCGCTCCCGCTCCGCGGCGACAGCCCGCCACCGCCCCGCTGCAGTGCGGGGGCCGGGACGCCAGAGGGCGCTGTGGCGGCGGCGCCGCTGCCCCGTGACCCGGCGCCGCTGCCCGGCCGCTTCCCCGGCGCCGCCTCCCCGCTGCGGCCGGGCCCGGCCCAGTCCCGCTCTCCTTCGCTCCGCGCCTCTCCACCGGAGCGGGCTCGCCGCGATGTGGCTGGGGCCCGAGGAGGTGCTGCTGGCCGGCGCGCTGTGGGTCACGGAGCGGGCCAACCCCTTCTTCTTGCTGCAGCGCCGGCGGGGACACGGCAAAGGGGGCGGCCTCACGGGTGAGGCGCGGCGGGGCTGAGGGGAGGCTCCGGCCCGGCCGCAGGGGGTCGGCGCTGCGCCGGCAGCGGGGGGATGTTTTGTCCCGCTGCTGTGTCCCCGCAGGGCCCGGTCCGGCCCGGAAAGTGCTGAGGGGCTCCCTGACCGCGGCGCGGGCTCCGACAGGGCCGGGCGGGAGCTGCCCCGCCTCGGTACGGCGGCGGGAACGGCGGGGAGATGGAGGCCCCGGCGGCTGGGGTGAGCCCGTTCCGCCCGGCGGGGTCTGTGCAGCGCCTGGCGCTGCGGCCGGGCCTCTCTTGGGTGCTGTTGCACAAGGGAGGGCGAATAATCGTAACGGGGCCTGCTGGGGTGACCCTCTTCCCTTGCCAGGAATGGCTCCTCTGGCATCCTCGCGTTGCCTGGAATTACCGAGTTGTTTTCTTTATGCATTTCCCCCAAGATCAGAGGATGGAAATGAGGTTTAAACTAATACCTTTTATCAAAACTGCTGTGCCTGGGTCGGGGTGAAATTGTGCGGGTGCCCGATAGCGATGGAGCAACCCCAGTGTGTGGGTGCCTGGTACCCTGTTTGCTGACAGAAACTGTTAAAACAATGTCACAGTGACCAAGGCACAATGTTAACAACAGTCCCCTCGCTTTTAAACACCCCGTTTATGTGCATAATGCTGACACAGTGACATGGATAACCAGAATGTGGTTTATACATTTGTGCATTACGCACAACCAGTTTCATGTATTAGCCCTGTTAACCAAACACACTGGCTGCAGACATGGCGCAAGCTGATAAACACCTTTAGCATGTTTCATCTGTTCACAGTGTTCAAAATCGTTTTGAACTGCTCTGTTTTATGCAATGTCACTTAATCGTGTAATTTCACATGTAGCCATGTAGGTATTCTGGAGTTTCCCAGGTTCGTGCAAGAAGAAACGATACCTGGTGCTGTTCTGGAAATATTGGGACTGATCTGTTGTTGGAAGCTTGGAGCCAGTTTGCTTCTTGAGCTAGTTTAGCTCAGTAAGAGAGTATTCTTCAGAGCTCTTTTGTGTGAAAAGCCATGTGTCCTCCTTATGGAGCTGTGTAATTGCAGGTTGACATTTTAAAGGTGGAATGTAGGTATTCAGCCTGAAAGCTGGAAAGGTGTTTAAGTAAGTTGCTTTTGTGCTCAGAATCTTACGCATGTTCATGTGTCTTCACTGATCCATGTGTCAGTATTTGACACATTTGTTATTGTTACAGGAAGTATGCAAAATTACTTTTTAACATCTATTCTGTCTAAAACTGTACACAAGAAACCTGGAGCCAAGACTGAGATCCTGCTGTGCTGGATACATACGTATTTGGGTTAAGGGTTACCAGATGAGCTTGCTATGGATGGCATTTCTCTCAAACTATGATCCGTGGCATATTCCTAGCCTGTTACTTGCTTTTGGATAGCCAAAGGAGATAAAGGGTAGGAAGTAGCATGTTTCATGATAACGAATGAGATATTGGTGAGTCTTGCCCAAGCCATACAGAGGAGAACAGAGGGGTTGAGCCTGGGCCTCCCAAATAGGGATCCAGAGGAAGAATCATCCTCTCCAAGTTCCAGTGTTAGAAAACTTCTAGTCATGAGGAAGTTCCAAAATTAATTTGCCTTAAAGATGTTCCTAGTACATTATTAAGCAAACTATCATCTTAGATATTTGATTTATCTAGAAAATAGACTGAATTGAAATACATGGGTTTGCTTTACAAAGTTGCTGTCAGTATTTATTCTGGAAGTGCTTCCTTTTTTACTCAACATCATGTAAGAAAAGTACTTGAACTTCTATATTACCAAATTCTGATTCCCTGCCTTCTTTCTTTGTTTAATCAAAGTACTTCCAGAAACAACACTGAAACCTGTGAGTACCAGTTTTTCTGGAGCTGCTTGATTCCAGTTTGGATGCGTTATCTTACCTGCTGTTTGCATAGGTGATGCGGAAAGATACAGCATTGAAAATTCTGTAGTGTTTTAGTTTAGTGGGCTTAAAAATCATTGTTAGGAACAAAAACCCCACAGAGGAAATTACATTTCGCTTGTATTGGAAAACTCTCCTAGGAAGGCAGAGGAATTTAATGAGGTTTAGGAGGCGCTTCATTGCCATCTAAACTTTCTCCATTACCAGTGGGATTGGCTGTAGTTGGTTTATAGGTAGTTTCCTTGCAGTGGCTAGATGTGTGTCTTCCTTCTCTCAACTAAGTGCTGTTGTTTTTCCATCACAGCATGCATCATAGGAACATCATTTTTTCCTAGTTTTCATCCTATATTTTTACTTAACCCAGTTCTTCATTTTGGTAATACATTGTTTTAATCTCTCCCTCTTTGCCTCCTAGGTCTTCTTGTGGGAACATTAGACGTGGTTTTGGATTCCAGTGCCAGAGTTGCCCCATACCGTATTCTGCACCAGACTCAAGACTCTCAAGTGTATTGGGCAGTGGCATGTGGTATGTAGTGATGTGACTCTTGTTGGAGGCTGGATTTTTGTTATTCTGTTGTCTTTTTGGTTCAGATAATCAGTGATCCCACATGTGTAATAGATTTATAGATACACTATGTCTGTATAAAACATTAGTATTTTTTTAAAACATCAAGAATCTTTGGCTTCTTTTACTTGAGAAGTGTAACTGCTCTATTAGAATATCATGGTGCAACCTTCTAATATCTGCTGATAAAGTTTGATTAAGGCTTTAGGTCCTGCTGGTTGCTAAAGAGAAAAGTATCTTCAGATGCATTGGTTACACCGGTTTTGTTTATAATAAGAATCTTCACTTCTCACTTTGTGGTTGAGACATAACATTTGAGCATGAAGTAACTACGTGCTAAGCCCAGACATCTTGATGTCTTGTTTTCACTGTTTCTGTCTTCTCCCCAGGCAACCACCATAATATTCTCCCTTGCAGAGCTACTTAAATTCTGCTGAAACAAGGTTTAGAAGTTGCTGTGTTTCACAGAAAGTTTCCCTTTTGAGGAAGGAGGAGGCAGAGAGGAAGAAAGACAGAAAACAAAATGGCAAGCCAGAAACTGCATAGAAAAAAGCAGAACATTTAGTGGCCACGTATGGTGCAAATCTGAAATTTTATAGTATCCTGACACTAATGAGTGTTATTTTTGTGCAGGATCAGAAGTGTTTTAATTGATATCCTTCATACCTCAGTTACTTTTAAGAAATGCAGCATGGTAAAATGAGCTGGGCTATGTAACAACTGAATGGGGTTTGATAAATAATTATACTGGAGTAAATACATTGTCTTCATCCAAAGTATTTTTGTAATCATATCTGGTTCTCATTTGACTGTCATAGTGAAAGTACTTAAAGTTATAAAATGTATATCGCTCTCCAGCTGAAAAATGTATATCTTTTATGTACAATTTGTCATATGTAAATACTAGTGGCAGCATTTTGGTCATGCACACAGCTTTGGCCTTCCAGCCAAAGGTTCTGGCCTTTGTTCTTACAACTCTCTCTGTAGGAATTGGTTTACTCCTTCTTGTATGTAATTTTAATGTTGTTCTTAGATGTCAGTTACTGAGGCCTGGCTCATTTTAGCAATTTGCCTGCTGTGACTTGGTGAGAGATGCAGCTCCTGAAACAAAATGAAACTCAGACTTTATTCCCCTACCATTGTTGCTGGACCTGGGGAGGTTTTTTGACAACCAAAGTATCCTGTAGTTAATGACTCTGTGACGTTAAGATAAGCCATTTCATATTACTCAAAATTATTAGTGCTTTAAAAAGACTGTCAGATGGCTAGCACAGATATAACTTATTATAAACTTACTGTTGTCTGATCCATTGGGCTGTACACACAGACTCAAATTCAAAGCCCTGCAGTGCTTTGAGGTATAATAGCTTACTTGCTTATAGTTTTTAGTTTCAGTTCTTGGAGTTATTTCTACTTATGAAACCACAGATTAGCTGGTGTTGGGCTTTGTGGTTAGGTGTGTAACTGCAAATACGTGAAGACTTTCTTTGCTGAAGCTGCCTCTTAAAGGCAGGTAGAGCAGTAGCTTTAGGGAACAGCTTGGGTGTCTGCTCCTTTCTTCTCTTCCATCATTAACCACAGGGAGGGGTATAATGTACTCACAACGAAACTGAGTAGAGGGAGGCATGCTGTTAGCTGGTTTAGATATCCCACTGCTCTTGCATAAATCTTCAGAAGATGAATTTACTGGAATTTGGCAAAGAGAAACTTAAAAATGTCTTTGACTTGCATTTAAACAGGTTTCTTTTTCTCTGCACTTAACCACATTTCTGGTTAAGAATATAAGTTGCTTTTTAATTTTTCTGCATATTTTCTCTCTGCAAGAGAACGCAGTGATAGCTGTCAATAGAGAGGAGGGAATCTTTTAGTAAACACAAATCTTTGAAATAATTAATGTCAACTAAGGTAAATTTCTGTAGAAAAGTTCTTCAAATTGGTTGCACAGTGCAGCTTGTCCTTTGTGAGCTGTTGTAGATGGTTAAAGACAGCAAACTAGTAGGAAGTTTGGTGAGACGTTTTTACTTACGAAAGTAAAAAACTTTGACATGAATATTTGTTTGCTTTTTGTTTTGGAATTTTATGCTTTTTGCTGACCGTTGCCCATGGAATACGGAACCTCTCTGTAGGTGCAGAATGGTTCAGTTCTTCTGTAGGTGTAAAAATTTCAGGATTCTACTGGAAGTTAATTATTTTTGCTCCAGAATACCAAGAACTAAAGCGTGTTTCTTGTCTGGAGCATAAGAACATGTTTTGTCTGGGGAAAAAAGCTGTGTTTGGTGTGCGCTGGCAGATGGGGTGATCTGTTGGTAGTGTTACTATCCTTGGTGGCAGTGGAGGCATTTCATTAGAAACATAATGTTGTGTTTGATTTCTCCTGATCACTGTTTGGTGATTATTAGTTTCCTGCTGTGAACCTGGAGGGAGAAAAAAGACCATGTTCTAATTTCTTTGCTCTTCCCATCATCTTTCACCCCTTTAATTAGGGTCATCTCGTAAAGAGATCACAAAGCATTGGGAATGGCTGGAGAATAACTTACTGCAGACTCTCTCCATCTTTGATAATGAAGAAGATATCACCACCTTTGTGAAGGGCAAGATACATGTAAGTGACACATTTCCCTGAAGGACTTCCAGATCCTGAGGAAGAATGAGGAGGTGGCTTTAAGAATTTTTTACCTGAGGGAGGGAGGGAGCAACAGCTCCATTGCAAAACTTCTCCCTGCTCCCTTTTCAGACACACATACATTTGAAATTGTCATGGAATATATATAGTATTATCAGCATCATGTTGCAGTCATAACACTGGCCAAAGGTGTTTGTGTGAGGGGAAAAAGTTACAAGCAGTAGATCTCATGGAACAGCCTGCTTAGGATGCTCTTATTAAAATATACCTCTTTAAAATCCTTGCTGATTATACCTTTGATGCAGAGAGAATGTTTAACAAGGATTCATCTAACAACAAATAGAGCAGGGAGAATTCTAGTTTGCAAGTAATACGCTTGTCCTGCCACAATGCTCTGAAAGGCATCTAGGTTGTAAAGGAACTGCACCCCAATTTCCACTGACTTTTAGTCAGACAGGTGTCTGCTGCTTGTGCAGTGAACACACCTCAGATTCCCAGCCCACAAATTCTCCAGAGTAGAAACCTATAAATACAGTTTGCTATTGAACAGCAGCAATTTGAGTCTTTTTCAGTACTCCTGTCAGACTGTCTGTGTGTCAGAGAGATTGTGGTCATTTGTTTTTTCCTTCTGGCCAGTCAAGATCTGACAGGAGTTCTGCCCTTCCTGGCAGATCTTCTTCCTGTTGAAGAAGCATGTATGCAAGTGAGCATCGACTTCAGTTCTCGTGCAGGGTGTTCGAAGTGTTACCAGGCCAGCCAGGAGAAACTCAGTCAAACATGAAACATGAATACTTGCTGCTTGTGTTCAGGAATGGATCCCAGATCATAAACTCCCAGGCTATCTGGCTGCTCTTTCTACATGTCTTTACCATTTCTGTAACTTGACAGGAGAAATGATAACTGCTGTGTTGTGTTTCTTCTTTCTGTCTTCTGGATTGCTGCCATGACCTTTTGCTGTGCATTATGTCTGTCAGCAGGCATGTTCCCTTCTGTTACTTCTCTGATTTCTTCCCTCTCCTCCCATGTCCTTTCAGGGAATTATTGCTGAAGAGAACAAGAATGAGCAGCCCCAGAGTGAAGAGGATCCAGGTAAATTCAAAGAGGCTGAACTGAAAATGCGGAAGCAGTTTGGGATGCCGGAGGTGGAGAAGTTGGTCAATTACTATTCCTGCAGCTATTGGAAAGGCCGTGTACCCAGGCAGGGATGGCTGTACCTAACTGTCAATCACCTCTGTTTCTACTCCTTCCTGCTGGGCAAAGAGGGTGAGTTATAAGCCTGGTAGTTGTTTTTCTGCCATTTACCGTGAACTTTTTGATGCAGTGGTCTTGTGTGTGACTTTTTTTAAGATGACAGGCTTTTTTCCCTTGTAGGAGTCCTTTGGGCTCTAGCTCAATGCATAGATCAGTCCTTGCACTCATAGGCACTTCAGGGATGTTTAGACTGAATACCTGAGTCAGTTGTTGTACAAGTACTACCAAAGTTTTACATAAACTGAATGGCAGAACCAAGCAGTATTTTTACCTTGATGAGTTTTATTTGGAGCCACCACCAGGATCCAGTATTTACAAAGCCTGAACTCCTAAGTTAAAAGCTAATTTGCTGGAGAGTGAAAACTTGAGTAATTGTACTTGAAGGCATTTACTGGATAGGAGATAGTCCTTTTGGAACTGCATTATTTCTAGTCTAGTTAATCACAAGGATTACTTCTAAGTATTTTTGGAGAACCCAGCAAAAGTATAAAGAAAAGAATTGTCCATGTGTAAGAGGGGGAAAAAGTGCTGCTACGCTGAGAGCTTAATGGCCCCTTGAGCCTCATTTCTGATTATTGTTTTGCCTCAAATGGTAATATAGGGGCTTTAATCTTTTTTTTCCCCAGTTACACTGGTGATCCAGTGGGTGGATGTAACCCAGCTAGAAAAAAATGCCACGCTGCTGTTTCCTGAGTGCATTAAAGTAAGCACAAGGGACAGTGAACTTTATTTTTCCATGTTTCTCAACATCAACGAAACATTCAAGCTGATGGAGCAGTTGGCTAATATTGCTATGCGGCAGCTGCTGGATAATGAGAGCTTCCTACAGGACAAGTCCCTCCCGAAGCCCAGGAAGCCTCTTAAGAACATCTCTGCATTAAAAAGGTATGTGTTTCCAGCAGTGAGGAAACAAGACAAATAACAGGGGATTGTTATAATAAATCTGCATTACTGTGTAGCTCCCAGTTGCCTCTGGCGTTTTCTCTCTCTGGCTGTATCACTTATTCCTATCATTAGACTTCTGCCGAATCTTTTTTCTTCCCATCCAAAATTGGTGCTGAATTCACACACCCCCTCATGTCTTACTCATGCATGAGTAGGCATGGTCAGGAGGAATTTTCAACTACAAAGTGTTGAAAATCCTGTTAAAAAATAAGTGAAAGAAGAAAATTACATCAGCCCTATTGTCTGAAGTTGAAGATTTCTAAACAGTAATATCCATTTGTATTGTAGTAAATCCTGCTGCTAGGGACTGCTCTCTGCACTTGCATATTTTATCTTGTATTGCAGGACAACCTTGTCAATGAAGCATGTCTGAAGGCTAAAAGAGGAGTCAGATAAGGGGTGGCATCTCAGTTAGAGAAATGAGTACTAAGAATATACAGCACAGTCTGAAGGTTGATTGGAGTCAACACTTAACATTAGTGTTTGAGTGGGTTTTTCCAGTGAGAAAAAACCTCTGGGGATTACTCTTTACTTTTCTTCAGAGACCTGGATGCTCGAGCCAAAAATGAGTGCTACCGTGCCACTTTCCGGTTGCCCAAGGATGAATGCCTGGATGGACACACAGATTGTACCTTGTGGACACCATTCAACAAGATGCATATTCCTGGCCAGATGTTTGTTTCCAACAATTACATTTGTTTTGCCAGCAAGGCAGAGGAGGCCTGTCATCTCATCATTCCTCTCAGAGAGGTAGGGATTTCTTACCTGTGTGTTAAGACTATAGGCTTTTCTTGTCTTTTGTGTCCTTCTGTCTTTTGTGCACTGCTTTATAGATCATAGAGAATCTCCAAGATCCAAATAGGCTTTGTCTTTGTCTTCTAGGTGACAATAGTTGAGAAAGCAGATAGTTCCAGTGTCTTGCCCAGCCCTCTGTCCATCAGCACTAAAAGTAAAATGACCTTCTTCTTTGCCAATCTGAAAGACCGAGATTTCTTGGTACAGAGAATCTCTGACTTCTTGCAGAGAACACCATCCAAGAAGCCATGCGGCAGTGACAGGGAATGGAAGTGGAATTTGGCTGATCCTGGTTGTGAGGTATTAAGGAAATAGCAGGGAGGAGCATTTGTCAACTTTTCAGAGTAATGGTCCTTACAGTGTTTTAACAGTGCTCCTTACCAGCAAATGCTGTCTCTTTGTTAGACAATTGGCAGAGGAGGGAGGCTGCCTGAGCTCAGCTGCTTTATGTTCTGTTGTTCAGGAGGTTCCAGAGTTGCCTTCCAGCAGCCCACTTGCTGTTAGCCCCATGTCTGCTCTCAGCAGTCGACCTATCAACTTCTGTGCTGGGGAAGTGCCAACAGCCTCACAGGGACTACTCAAACTCTTCAGAAGAAATTCCGAGGAGTTTTCAGGACCCAAAGGGGTAAATAATATTTTAACTTAAAAGAATTAACTCTAGTTTGCAGTAGGTTGCAGATTTCCTCTCCTGGTCTGACTTAAAGTTCATTTTACCCCTAGTCAGTCCTGCAGTATCACTGCTTTGTCTGTCACAGTGATAGTGCTGCACAGATGTAACCTGACCATCAGCTTGCTTTATCAGTACTGAGATACCTGAGAAACTTCACTAGAGGATGAGAAATTAGTGTTACTGTGCTTCCAGGATGTAAATTCATGTCTGTGAAGAACTACTTTTCTTCAGATCAAGAAAGCAGTTAATCTTTCTTAACTTGCTAGTTAATCATCTTAGGCCATGGTTCTGCTTGCATTTATGTGCAGGTTTGCAAGGTGTGATGCCATTGCACAGCCCATGTTAGTGTTTTAAAGACTTGACTTTAAGAGAGGGCAGAACTGATTCAGAACAGTGTGGACTGGGATGCACCTTTTCATTCAGGCAGAAGAATAAAGGGTTCAAATGTCACAATGCAGTGCATTTTTCTTGTGAAGTGTAGGCCTGAGTGTACCCAGAAATCACTTGTCCTACAAACATAAAGATGCATTAATCTCCTAAAATTGCCATGTTTGTTTCTGTGAAGGCAAAGGAAAAGATGAAAGAAGAGTCTTGGAACATCCATTTCTTTGAATATGGGCGAGGGATGTGTATGTATCGTACTGCCAAGACAAGGGAGCTGGTGCAAAAAGGAATCCCAGAGAACCTTCGTGGAGAGTTGTGGCTCCTTTTCTCAGGTAGGATGTTGTGCTGGCTACTTTGACAGCTAGTAAGAATAAGCTTTCTGCACATCTCAGAGGAAAAGGGATAAATCTTAGCTCATTTCAGAAGAAATTAATCACAAGTTAACTCCCATCTGAATGATGCATTTCGTGGTGGTGTTGCCAAAAATGCAGTGATCACATTCCTGAGATTATGGGGTTTTATGAGTGTAGTAGCTCTTTAGCTTCTTTAGTCTGCGTTTGTGTTGGAACCTAGACTCTTAACATGATGATTTCGCAACAGGTTCGTTACTATCATATCTATTTGTAGTTAATGAATTCATGCAATTCTTCCTGGCTGCCTCATCTCTGTAACTGTGGGCATAAGATCTGTATTCTAGAGCTCTAAAGGTGAAGCAGTATTTATTTGTCATTACAGGGGCTTGGAATGAGATGGTGACTCATCCTGGTTACTATGCAGATCTTGTGGAAAAGTCAATGGGAAAGTACAATCTTGCTACAGAAGAAATTGAGAGAGATCTGCACCGTTCTATGCCAGAACATCCTGCCTTCCAGAATGAGCTGGGAATTGCTGCCCTCCGCAGAGTGTTAACAGCTTATGCATTCAGAAATCCGACAATTGGGTACTGTCAGGTAAGAAAGAAGCCTTAGACTTATTAGGTCTACATGGTGACAATGATTGACTTGGTCTTTCTCTGCAGTTTTTTAAGTTTCAAGCTTTTCCTTCATGCTCTCCTTGTGGTGGTGTGAGAGTAGTAAAAGTGGTAATCTTGCAAGATCTCTTAACTATCCCTTGGATGCAGCATTTAAATAGACTTTGCAGATTTCTGTTAGGTGTAATGAGAGTCTTTTATGAGTTTTCCTGTTAGAGCTTTCCCTAGCTCAGGAAAAACATCAAATGGTTTCATTGAAAAGAGCAATTGGATCAAATAAGTGATGGCAAATATAGACAGTATATTGACAACCAAGCCAGTTGCTCATTTGTGAAACACCTCAGTGGAAATTCAGATTCATTTTGTGTGTTGCTCTGGTGTTAGGCATTCTATTATGTTGTTCTGTTACGATCAAATTGTTTAAAAGCTTTTTATGAAAAGTGTGAAAATTGTAGTTAGTCACACTGATTGATCTAAGTGCTTGACAAAAAGTAATCATATTATTTGCTGCCTCACAGAGGAACTGAAACAGGAAGGTAAATTGGCTCAAGGTCATCTGTTGACTCAGATACCAGTAAAAGCTGGAAATAGATGTGACTCTTAGTGACAGTTTTGCTGTATTCATGCTTTTTAAGTTTAGCTGGTCTGTAATGACAGAGCTTTCATGAACATCTTCATGTTTTTCTCCTCTGTGTATTTTACTGTGCTGGCTCGCAGGCCATGAACATCGTTACATCAGTACTGCTGCTGTACTGCAGTGAGGAAGAGGCTTTCTGGCTCCTAGTGGCTTTATGTGAGAGGATGTTGCCAGATTACTACAACACAAGAGTAGTAGGTGAGTCTTTCTCAAATTCATGCTGAAGCCTTGATTTTCAGCTTCGGCTGCACCAGCATCTCTCAGGAACATTTTGTTGTTCAGAGTGAATTAAATGTGGTGCATTTTTAAGATGGTGAAGCACAACCTTTAAAGTTGCAGGCGTTTGATGGAGATGTAAGAAGAGACAGTATAGGCTACCAAGGTAGTAGTACTACCTTGTAGTAACAAGGAAGATGAAGTCACTAAAAATTGGTAGCAGGAGGGACTATTAGCAGTAAAGAGGCATATCTAGAAGAAAATTACTGGGTTATTTTTTACCCATCTGAATGGTTTATTAAGTCTTTGGAATAGGCTCCTAGGAAAGGTTAGTGAAAGCTTCACTTCATGGGCTTTTAAAGTTGGTCTGTATAGAAGGGTACAGTTTGATGTAAACACCACAATATCAGTAGTTCTCCACCCCTCCTTTCAGGGTAAATGCATAGATCAGTGGGGGATTCTGTTTCTACATGCTCTGCAATGTAGGAGTAGTATCTATCTAAATACGTTTGCTTTATTGAGGAAACAAATCTGAATAAATGTGTAAGTTTTAGTTCTGATATTAAGAGGCTTATATGAAATTGAAGTGAACTCATGGTATTTTAATAATTGATTAGCTTGGGTATAGTACCATGATACCACCAATTTGAATTCTACCATTGTTTTTGTTTGTTTTCCAGGCGCATTGGTTGATCAAGGCATCTTTGAAGAGCTTACACGAGAGTATCTGCCACAGCTGTCAGAAAAGATGCAGGACCTAGGAGTGATCTCCACCATATCCCTTTCCTGGTTTCTCACTCTCTTTCTCAGTGTCATGCCCTTTGAGAGTGCCGTGGTCATTGTCGACTGTTTTTTCTATGAGGGAATCAAGTTCATCTTACAAGTGTCATTGGCCATACTTGATGCCAACATGGAGAAGTTGTTACAGTGCTGTGATGAAGGTGAAGCCATGACTATTCTGGGCAGGTACCATTCATTGTTCTGATTTATAATGGAATAGTAATGGTACCATTTTAGTCATCATCTCTTCTCACTTAACTTCCCTTGCATAGCCGGTCACAGATAACACTTAAGGTTGCAACTGGAGCTCCAGGGAGTTTTGCTATTGCTTTCTAGAAGAGCTGAAATTGAATTTTAGCTCAAGTGTGGAGGAATCCCATATTTCTGGAATTTCTAATCTATATTAAGAACATATCCTGGCAGGAATTGCCTGGATAACAAATTTTTATCAAGCAGGTATCTCCTAAATCTACTAAATGCAATATTTTTCTTGTTTGAGATGTGAATCTCTTCTGTGTGCAGCAAGATCTTCAGTTTACAACTAAAAGCTCACTTTAAAAAGAGTAGATACTTCCCAAAGTAGGGTGAAAATCAGCTTCAGATTCATTGAGGGTAGCATTGCAGGTTAGCTGGGAAAAATTAAATATCTCTACATGTTTAGATTAATAATACAAAGAAGTTGGGAATTACGTGTTTAGGATATGACTTCTTTTCCTGGACACTAATCCTGGAGTCTTGCATCTGTTCTGTTTATTTCCCCACAGATATTTGGACAATGTAGTTAACAGACAGAGTGTCTCTCCTCCTATTCCCCATTTGCATGCGTTACTGACGAGTGGAGATGACCCACCAATGGAAATTGACATCTTTGAGCTCATCAAAACATCCTATGAGGTAAGGTTCTGGCTTAATTTTTGACCAAGAGATTTTTCTGTAGTAACATCCAGTTTTATACTTTGTGCAGCCTGAATTTGAACAATATTCATAGCTTGAGGTGTTTCAGTGCAGGCTTAAGCCATTAGTCCGCATGTTTGGTATGAGTAAAGACTTAACACTGTTGGCTACTGCAGATTACAGAGAGTTTCCCCAGCAACAGAGGAGATTAAAATGAAGACTGCAAATAAGTAGAAATTGCATACCAGAGATTTCTTCCTACTTTGCTAAGAAATCATCCATTCTTACTCATGTTTGGGGATTGTCAGTGCTATGGGGTTGGGGAAAGAAATTAAGGATAAAAATGGTGAGGTATACTCCAGAAACATGGAAGCATTCCTGTTCGCGTGCACAGGAATCTTGTTCTGGCATCCAAGTTAACAATAATAGGAAGGTGGCCTGTTGGAATACCTCTGCACTGGTGGAGATATTAATTATTCATACCGAGAAGAAACTCAGAAGAAATTTGTAAATGGATGATGGAAAGAACACAGTTAAAAGAGCTGGTATTTGACAGTTCTCTGCTATGCTGTTCTAAACGTGGGTTCATTTCCCTTTTTATCTCCTGTCCTTTCTAGCTGCTTACAGTCAGGCTGCCATCATTTTGCTGGGTATTTTGTTTGTTTCTTTAAATCTGCCATCTCTCTTCTTGATTTCTTTTATGAAAAGTCACCAAATTCATTTTACTTGTCTGACCTTGTCAGTAGAAAAGCCTCTTAACTTTGGTGTTACTAGCTGAATATCATATGGGTCCTAGGAAAGAACATGTCTGGAAGGAATGCCAACCTGTCTGTACTCTTACCTCCACCACAATACAGGATCTGTATTTCTGTCAGTTCTGAGAGATGCTTTTTCAGCTTTTCTTTTCAAACCTCTCATGCTGGATTTAACATGAATTCTATATGAGTTCTCTTACAGGACAGATGTGAATAGGGAATAGAGCTCAAGTTTTGTCTCATCTTCTTGCTGTTGGTAAAAGGGTTCTAGGAGGGTTAGGTCATCTCTGAGGGGATAGTGCACTTGTTAAAGGCCATGTAATTGAGTAGGGTTGTTCTTTCTTTAGGAGATGATGCTGAAAGGTCTGCTTCCTTTCTTGTAGAAATTTAGCAATCTGAAGGCAGATGACATTGAACAAATGCGTTTTAAACAAAGGCTGAAAGTGATCCAGTCTCTGGAGGATACAGCCAAGAAGAGTGTGGTATGTGACTCCCAGATTGAATGAGCTACCAGATGGCATATTAATGCAATGTGTTTTGCTGTAAGCATCTAGAAAGTTTGCACTGTAACAGACCTAGTTTTGAGTGACTTAAAGAATAGCAGTTCATGTGAAAAATGGATTTACTGGCTGTAATAACATATTTTCAGTTTTCTTACTTCACATGGTTCTCTTTAATCTAGTAAAATGGATTGAAGTGCTAGGGCATGATTGAATGAGATACTTGGCATGGAGGGAGATAAATGCCACTTGTAAGCCTTATAATAATCTTCACTGCCTGGTACTGTCTGTTTCATTACTTGCCTGGAACCTTTGAGAAAAGCTAGGTAGCATGTAATTACTTACCTGCCACTTAAAGAATATGCTAGCGCATGGCCAAAGGGGAGTATCTATATCTACAGCAATTACCTGCCATGTCCTAGTTGGAGAATCTCATCCACATCTTTCTTTCAGTGTTGTTTTTCAGTACATCTGAGTCAAACATCTGAAGATATAAGCAAGAGGCAGGGGCCGCACAGTCTGCACAGTGAGGTCCCTGCACAAACAGGGAATAAGTGCAGCAATTTTTTCTAGGCGTTCCAAATGTCAGCAGTTTCTGCATGACCAGAAACTGTCTTCCTGACATATAATTCATAGCAACAGGAAATATTAGAATGGTTATGTTTTCCCTCCCATCCTGTGTCATATCACCTTGCACTTGTTTGTTTCTCTTCTATATTACACAAATTTTTCCATGAATCATATTTAATTTTTCTAGCTTTGAAATAAAATTTTCGCTCTTATTTTCTCCCTGACTATAGGTTCGAGCTGTATCAGGTGACATTGGTTTCTCTATTGATGAACTAGAAGAGCTGTATGTAGTGTTCAAGGTAAGAAGCTGGAGTGAAGAAGAATGCATTCTGACACAGAGAGAACAAATACCAAAATAAATTGGAAGGGAAGCAATGACTTTGATTTTTAATCCAGCCTATCAGAAGCAGATATGGCATTCTGTTATACATGGTGCCAGTAAGACTGGCCTTATTATGTTCTAGCTGATCATTATTTTTCCCCCAAAGATAGCCAAAACACATTCACAGTATTTGAATGATACTTATTCAGAAAGAGATTGTGGAGTCAGTGGAAGAAATGTCACACAGCACTTAGAATGGGGAGCTAGGACTGACTGTACCTCAGTTTTTGTTCTCAAGTTTGCCATTGACTTGATATGTAATTGTGACAAATTACTTAAGTGCTTTGCCTCTGTTTGTCAGTGTTTTTTTTTAAAGGCGTGGTATTACTCAACTCCATTTACCAAGTCACTGCAAACTCAGTTGCATTGTGCTGTAGACTGAGAAAGAGAGGCTTAGTTCTTAAACCGGTTACAGTAAAGCCTGAGTGACATTTTGTTCAAACCTGAAATAATGGGTTTTGTATTTTTCACTTAAAACTGTTCTTTGTGCTTTTCACAAAATCCTTGTTTCTTCCTTCATTTTGTATTATTTTGTAGTAAAGTAACACTAGTAATAGTGGGGGAGGTAAACTGTGTGTCCTGGAATGTCTCTGCTTTGCTTCCCGATGCTATTCTTGAGTTTCAGCAAAGTCTCCACTCGTTTGGACTGTTGTAGTGTAGTATAATGTGACCTTTTAATCCTTTACCTCCAAAGGCAAAGTATCTGATGAGCTGTTACTGGGGAAATAACCGTGCTGCAGCTGCCCGCCGGGACCAGAGTTTACCCTACCTGGAGCAGTATCGCATTGACATGGAGCAGTTCAAAGAGCTGTTCATCGCTTTGACCCCCTGGTCCTGCGGCGCACATACACCAGTGCTAGCAGGGCGTTTGTTTCGGCTTCTGGATGAGAACAGGGATTCTCTCATTAACTTCAAGGAGTTTGTCACAGGGATGAGTAAGTGGTGGGGTTTGCAGATGATATAATATTGCAAAACAGGTTTCTGTTCTTTTCCAAGCAGAGAACTGAAAGGAGATAGTGGTGTTTGCGCTGTCACAAGGGGAGGGTGGCTGCCTTACAGGAAGCTTCACGAGAACAAAAGATGCCTTTTTGCTGCTGCAGTGTCTCCTGGTTTGGGAAACAGTTGGCAAAACAAAATGCAGCTTACTGTGGATTTCTTTACCGGTTCTGCACAAGGCTTTGTGCAGATATCATTTCCTCATTGCATGTGAACTCATTCTGGTTTGAGCTTGTGAGCACAGGGTGATTCTTGTATCCTAAGGGCTGTTTTTCTTAACCTTGCTTTTTTTCTTTGCAGGTGGGATGTACCATGGTGACCTCACTGAAAAACTCAAAGTACTCTACAAACTGCATCTGCCTCCTGGTGAGTGATTGCTATTGCTTCTCTATACTGCTGCTGTTGAGCATGGTGTGTGCTGACATGCAGTTGAAAAGGGATGCTTCATGAATTTTGCTAATGAAGTGGGTGATAACTGCTGTTCAGTTAGCTTAGAGATCTTAACATTTCTTTCTCTGTAAATACAGCTCTGAACCCAGAGGAGACAGAGTCTGCTTTGGAGGCCACAAGTTATTTCACAGAGGATGTTACAGCAGAAGGTAACACAACACTGCTGTCTTTACCTCTCAGATTAGGCAGGAGTTGCAGCATAAATCCATGTGCTATGAATAGTGATTTTGTGGAAAGCATGGTCTTGTGGTAGCAATTAGAGTATGTGAACTTGCTGTCTTTGTTGCATAATGGGAAAGAGGTTTGGAGCTTAAACTCCTCAGTGCCCATTTCATGCATGAGGCAGCATGCTCTGAAGACTGCTGAGGAGGAGCAGTGTGCTTTTACCAGCCCCTGTCTCCCACCATGATTTAGGTTTTTCATGCAAGTCTCATTGTCTCTCTCTTCTTGTTTTTGTTTCCTTCTCTGTGTCTGTCTGTGTCTGGCCTTTTTTTCTCTTTTATCTGGGATATTGTCCCCTCAACCCCTTTTTCTGCTGCCCAAGTATCTCCTTTTGTCTCAGAGCTGGATTTCTGCCTGCACTGTGAGTCTCAAGGTCAGTCCATGGATTATGTACATGCATTGAGCATGAGTGTCATGCTGATATCATCTGCTCACACCACTGTGTTTGTAGCTGCTGCTCCTCTTTTCATGACACTCCCACTACAAATAAAATGCTATGAGTAGTTAGATACCTTTCAGTAGATTCTGTTGAGTTTCAACCTGGATCAGAATAGGTTTTGTCTGTCTTTTTTCCAGTGGAATTTGTCTCACCCTAGAAATTGGCAGGTGGAAAATAAGCTCAGAGCAGAGCATGGGGGCTGCTGACCTGGGCACATGGCACCTGTGTCTACTCCATGATCTTCTAATTTAAAGGAATAATGATTCATGCCATCGTATTGTAAAACTGTTAGTAGACTAATTAACTGTATTTCTTAAAACATGATTTTAGGGATTGTCAAATAGGAGGTCAAAATATGTCAATTGTGATAAATGTTTACAAAATGTAATAATGCTGCAAAAATAAAAACCTGAGTAAGTACAAGGGGTAATTGTACTGTTTGGTGCTGGGTGGCTAATTGAGCAGTCTGAGTTGAGCCAAGACTTCCTGTATAGTCTGGTGACAATATAGGGAAGCAGAAGCAAAGTTTGTGAAGGCAGAGTCTGCTGATTGCTCCCAAAGTGTCAATTCAGTCAGTGAATAATGGTGAGTGTAGATATTAGTCACATATGTGCTCAGTAGTGGTCTGGGGTTTTTCCATTCATTATCTTGCTTTGAATAACTGAACTTCTTTAAGCCATCACATTGCTCAGCTGTCTTTCATATCTGTGTTTCACCCTTTCTTCTAAGAGTTCTGCCCTCTACCTCAGCTCTTCAATCCACTTTTTCAGTGTGGCTTTTTACCCAGTTCATCCCATCATCCTCTTGCTTCCATCGTGTTCTGTTCACTCATCTAAGCACGAGGTGGGACTGTGAGATCTATCCTAATATTAAACTTATTCATGTATTATTTGAATTTGTATACTGAGTTGTCTTGTGTTCTTCGTGTGCTGTATTACTGAAAATCAGTTACTAACCATGATTTTCTAATTCCATATTTTTTTCAGAAACCCAAGAAGATAAAGGAAGGACAAATGAGAATGGTCCAGAAAAAGGTAATTCCATCATCAATAGAGACCACATTCTAGTCTTGTCGCTCTCCTATTACTAACTGTTCATTGTCCTTTGCTATATCAAGGAAACCTTTCAAAGTGTCCCTTGTGGACAGAGGTAGAGTGGAATGTGAGCTGGGAAATAAAGCTCTCTCACGCCTTACTGCTCTGACTTTTACATACCAAGAGCATAACATTTGTAATTCATGTCTGGCAAGTTGTCAGCTCATAGAGTTCATTTAGAAGTCAGGCTGGTGCAGCAGTATTAACATTTTGCTCTACTGAGCTGGACCAGATAAACCAGCAGAAACCAGTGCAGCCTTCCTGGTAGATGCTTTCCTGGACTGTCAATAAAACCTGCTTCCAGCATGATTTTTGCTGGCACAGCATTCACTTTTGAAGCCTGAAACCATTAACCAGCTAACCGTAGTGGCATATTCTTACCTTACAGAGGAGAAAGGTACCAGTCCACAGGACTACAGGTACTACCTAAGAATGTGGGCCAAGGAAAAAGAGTCCAAGAAAGAAACCATTAAAGATCTCCCCAAAATGAGCCAGGTAAGAAGTGAACGTGAAGGTTTTGACTTAGGTGACTGACAGTTTAGTGGGGAATTCAGCAGTATGTGCAGTGGTTTTGCCAGTATGCGCAGTCTTTGCCTGCTGTTTCCCCTGCTGTTCTGGTCTGGTGAGCTTTAGAAGCCTCTAATTCCACACGTTTCTGTTGAATTTCCCGGTGGACATGGGCAAACTGCTTTGTTTCCGCCAATCAAATGTATTGGATCCTCTCTGCCTCCCAGAACAATTTTTCGTATCAGAACTGCAATCTGTGTTTTCCCTCCAGAGCAGTTTCAGATATGCCTTCAGTCATGTATACTTGTTTGGCTTTTTTGGTTTTGCATTGCCTCAAGTTACAGCTGCTTGGTAGAGGGCAAAGAATGTGGTTACAGGAAAGAGAGTCTGATGACTGGTGTGATCTTTTCTGTCTCTGATTTTCTTGATGGGTGCTACTTAAACTGGCTTGGGAATGCTTAGAAGCTGACCACAAAAGGGTAGCAGGACAGAAGTAAAATGTTAGGTTTTCTCAGATGTTCATTTGTCAGGAGTAAAACGCCACTACTATTAAATTGCTAGCTGTGTCTCCATTTGGCCACTATATCAGAGGGAGGAGTTTGCCTACATTGGACTGTTCTGAATCAGTACAGCAAATTGCCATTTACTTGGTAGGGAGGCAGATAAACAAGGAGTCTGCCAAGACGGTGCCTGTTGCTTAATCTGTCACTTTGTTCAGCTTCATCACTTCCTCAGTTTATTTGTTTTTTGTCTTTTAAAGGAACAATTCATAGAGTTATGCAAGACCCTTTACAACATGTTCAGTGAGGACCCAGTGGAGCAAGAGCTGTACCATGCCATTGCCACTGTAGCCAGTCTCCTTCTGCGAATTGGGGAGGTTGGGAAAAAGTTCTCCAACAGGCCCATGAGGAGGTCTGAGGACTGCAAAGCAAACAATACCCAGGATCCTGTGAGTGAAGAGGAGTCACCAACATCTGAGCAGAGTCAGAATTCAGCAGTCGAGCAGCAACCCCAAGCTGACCATGAGGACAAAACCTGCAGAGATGCTCAGCCTGAAAAACCACAGCAGGAGAACCAAACTCTAGGAGATGCATCAGGGGAAGAACAAAGCTCTCCTTTACAGCTGCTATCAGATGATGAAACCAAAGATGATATGTCCATGTCTTCCTACTCCATGGTCAGCACAGGCTCCCTGCAGTGTGAAGACATTGCAGATGACACGGTCCTGGTTGGTTGTGAAGGCAGCAGTTCAGCCGCCAGGTATGGTAGCACCATTGACACTGACTGGTCTATCTCCTTTGAGCAGATCTTAGCTTCCATGCTGACAGAGGCAGCCCTTGTAAACTACTTTGAGAAAAAAGTCAACATTCTCCAAAAGATCAAAGATCAGAAGAAGGTAGAGAGGCAGTTCAGTTCATCCAGTGATTATGAACTTTCCTCCGTGTCAGGGTGAACTGGAAAAAGCAGGAATTGTCTTTGGGAGATGCAACAGGGAGATAATGTGGCAGATGGCAGAATGGTTTGGTATTTTGTGTTTGGGGACTTTTTTGTTTAATCAGAGACCAGTAACTATACAATTACAATAGATTCCAATTGATAAGGGGCTTCTGACAGTGGCTTTTTTGTAGGTGCTTCTTTGGCTACTCTGGCTGGTGGAGTTAGGTTTATATTCTTGAGAGCCATTAGAACCTAATAGTCCCTGACATACAGAATTACCACCATAAATTATGCATGTCTGCCTCTTGCTGTCCTTTATTTTAATGAAGTTTTATTTCAGACAGTAACTGCTCCTTGCCTGCCCTTGTTTGCTGTAGGTTCCTGGGTAACTTGCAGAGCAGATGCAGCCTGGTTTGAAACCATGTTCACCGCTGGCTGCCAGCCTAAGAGCTAACACAGTGTAGTCAAGTGCTGTAGGACCCTGACCCAGAAATAGTCTTGTCAGTTCTTCAATGCTGTTCTGTGACTCAGCAGCTCTAGTGCAAATCTGCCCCACTGCTCCCAGCACCCTCAGATCTAAACACGGGCATTTCTCAGGTCTGCAGGTTTCTTTCAGATGGGATTTGTCATTTTCATAGTGTGCGATCACGTTCTTCAGCATTCGGGAGTTTTCAGACAAACCTGGTTTTCTAGCATTTGCTTTTCTAATCCCTTGAAATCCATTGGTTTTAATTTGTCTGGGAAGCCACAAGCTCCTTGACTTCAGTGCAGAAGTAATGCTAAGTCAATCAGTGGTCTTGTGATGGTTATAGTGAGGGACTAAGTTCCTAAATTAGAAGGCAGTGAATCGGCCTCACTGTTACAGGGCAGTGGCATGCTGATCTGCTGGACCTTTCCTGTCAGTACAGGAAACATCCCTTGTTTCTTGTCTGTTCTCTATTTTTACTAGCTAATGATGGGTCCAGTTTTTGGGAGGACCCCTAAGAACAGTCTAATCAGTCAGCCCTTGCAAATTCCTGGGGCATGAAGATGTGCAGGAGCCTTGTATGACCTGCAGCTGCTCAGCATGTCCTTCCTGAGCATCTTCTGTACAAAGAGTCCAGCAGTGGACATGCTGTTAGAAATTTCTACTCATCATCGAAGGGCAATTATACTTAAAGAGGAAAAATTCAAAGCAGCGTGGCCCTCTGCCATCAGCCCTTTATGGGAAATCTCAGTAATAGACTAGATCTCTTTTCCAGTTAGAGACAAAATAACTGGGAGACTGAGTGACTGCTCTTTTAGATCAGTTAAGACCAGAAGAAACTAAGAGTTAGCTTTCTGGTAGCAGGGCATGCGCTCCAAGGACAGAGAATTAATGCTGTTCCTACGGATAAATTCATCTCAGTACACAGGCATCTGCCTTGCCGGGCAGGAGCGGGAGCTAAGCCCTCACTGAAGGCAAGGTTTGCTACAGCTGTTGCCTGGGATTCAGAATGTGAAGGATGGGAAGGACGCGTACGGTTGGATGCTCCCATTTAACACTACTTAGCATGCTACTTGGTGTTAATTCCTCCTTGTGACAGTCTCTGTATGTATTCACAGCTGGTACATACTCCTTATTTCTCTGCCTCCTGTGTCCTGCATCACTGGAGAGCAGCCATTAGTCAAACTGCTTTTACTAATTATTCAGTAATTTATTGTCATTTTTTAAAGTACAAATAATACGTGATTTTACACAGTCTGTTTATGTCATGTACTCAATAAAGGAACCAGAATCCTACGCACTACTTTGACTCCTGTTTCTCTTAGCTCGTGGAGTATTGCTTGTATCCTGTCCGTGGTGATTATCCAAAACAGCAGATGTGGAGTTCCATCTTTTTTATCTGCTTTTCCTTTTTTTTTATTTTACCCATTTTTCTTTTTTCCCTTTTTATTTTTTCTTTATCCTTTTTCTTCATTTTTCTTTTTCTCTCCTTTTTTCACTTTTTTTTTTTTTTTAATTTTTATTCCTTTTTCCCTTTCGTTTCCTTTTCTTACCTCTTTCTGCCCGGCCTTGCCCATTGAAGGCCGCTCAGCCCGGCCCAGCCCAGGTCGCGTTAAGCCGGTCCCCGCGGCTGCTGCTGCACCCCCGGCTGCCCGGCTGAGCCCGTCCCCGCCGGCCTGGGCCGCTCGCCTCCGGCAGGGGGCGGGCTCGGACCCGGCGGCGCTGTCACGTGTCCGGAAGGCGCGCGTTGCCGTGGCGATGGCGAGATGGCGCCACAGTGCTGGGCCCTGCGGTGCTGCCGCTGCCGCCTCTTCCAGGTGCAGCAGGTGAGAGCGGGCAGCGGGCAGCCGGCAGCGGGCGGCGGGCAGCGGGCAGCCGGCAGCGGGCAGGGACTGACTCCTCCGCTCCTTCCTAGGCCAAGCGGAGCGGGAAGTGGAGCTGCAGCGTGTGCGGCCAGCGGCAGGCGGTGCAGAAGGTGAGGGGCCGGAGGGGAGGCCTGTGCGGGGGCATCACCCAGTGAGGCGGAGACCACCTCTGCGGGATGTTCTGGCTTTAATTAACACCTCAGCTCATTGCATTACCGGGGGTGGAGTTCCACGTTGTGTGTTTCCCTCTGGCTGCCCCCTAAGCTTTGTTCTCCTCGCTTACAGCTTTACGGCCAAGGGTCTGCCCTGGACTGTAGGCGCCATGTCCAGAAGCTAAACCTGCTGCAGGGTGAGGCGGAGGAAGCACTCGGGTGGACAGCTCGGTACCGTGTTTAATCTTCACCTCCTCCTTTATTTAGATGTGCTGCGGTTGAGGAGTACCTCTTACCGCACCGCCTGGGGTGCCTGTTACCTAAGTGGGGCTCATGGGAGGCTTTTACCTGTTGTGAAGTTATGATACGTGGCGGTTCTGTCATCGCCTCATAGGAATAAGCGGTTGGTTTGGTTTAGTGCGCTGCCGTATTTCTTTTGACAAGGACTTTTTCCAGGTGAGTTTATTTATCAATAATGTGCATTGCTCACACCTTTACCCATGAAAATGCGTGCAACAAAGTTCGGATTTGGAAGGTTTCTATCTGCCTTATTTACTGTTTGATGAGCTGACTGTGGAAATGCCCATCTCCCAGCCTGGCATCAGTGCAGAGGTGCATCCTCTGATGAAAACTTCCCCCACTGTGGGTGCTGCTGCTGGCACTCGGGTCTTACACTGTGAATCTGTCATGTAACTGCTGCTGCTATTGATAAAAAAGGACCTGTTTAGTGCAAACATTTGGGTGTTAATTCCTGCTGGGCTGGAAGATCTGAGTAGCACTTTCCTGTTTATTTCATTCCCGAATCTGTTTACAAATCACCTCATCTCCAACCAGTCTTGATGTGCTCCGGCTTCCTTTTCACTCAAGGTTATTTCCAGCAATCAGTCAAAGCTTGTTAGATAACTGAGTTGCGTAAACGCAGTGCTTCAGGGTTGAGCTTTGGGAAGAAAACTCCTTGTTTGTTCACTTTATCAAAAAGGGCTATTTCTGGTCTCAAAGCATTGTGAAATTCAAAGCATTGTGAAATAACTTCCCTTTTTTCCATGGTATATCATTAGTGGGGTTTAAGCTGTGTCCCAAAGACACGTTGGGACATCGTGTCATAACATCCTTAGTTATGATCAATTAGAATTTATCATTTCATGATTAGCGCCTTTAGAGCAACCTTGTTACTGTGTTTGTATAGAAGGTACAGGGTTTCTATAGCAAGCTGTTCTCTAGCTAGTATTTTCACATATTTGGGCAAATATATCTTGCAAATCCTTAATTTGACATTGCTTTTCTATAGATCATCTATTTTTCTGACATGCCTCCTGTCTGGAGTACCTGTCCATGCTTCCTGTCCAGTCCCTTGTGCTGGGAGTAGGTGATATGAAAATTATAAACCATCAGAGAGAATTGTGCTCTAGAAACTCTAAACCTTTGTTTTAGGTGCGTAGAAAACGCTGTAAACGACAGCAAAAATACAGCAGCCCAACATGAAGACAGTGCAGTCCAGCAGGTAAGATACCTTCAAAGCTGAAGTAAATACCAACTCATACTGATCCAGGTGAATCACAGTGAAATCAGTGATCCCTTTATAAGGTTCAGACAGCTGGGACAGTATATGTAATCAGAGAGAGAACAAGATGTATACAGAAACTCTCTGTTCCACTAGGGCACTGAACCTGGGAACATGACACAGGAATATGTCCTAAACTGACTTGTGATTTGAAGCGTTCAGCACATACATAACAGTGCTAAAAACGAGAAGTCTGTATTTTGCTGTTCTCAGTCATTTTCTAATCTTATAGGAGGGAAGGGCAGAAGTCAGTCGCTGGAGTAAATATTTGGACAAGGACAATGAAGATGGGGAGGAGGAGGCAGGTACAGAAAGGCAACAGTTCAGTTCCTGGAGGAAGAACACTGTGGAAGAACAAAGGTACAGAAAGACCTTTAATTTTTGGTAACTCCTGCCCCTGAGCAGTGACATTTGGTTTGGAGGTGTGGGAAGTAGCTCAGCTCTGGTAGCTCAACAAAGGACAGGTTGCAGTGTACAACCTGAGCTAAGCAGGGATTTGGTATTTGGGGATAAAACTTCTCTTATTGCTAGAGCCATGCATTTTATGAACATTTCTGGTGAGTCGTGAAATAAAATCACAGTGGAGCTAATCTGTCTCTTTGTGAATGGTTTTCTTGGCCAGGAAACAACAGAAGAGCTTCCTCTCCAGTGATGCTCAGGGGTACGCTGAAGAAAATGAAGTTTCCCAGCTTGCCTACCAAGCCAGAAAGGTTAAAACTGGTTATTTTAGTTGTAGAGGATGCTTCCTGCCAGTAAAACAAAACTTTCTCCTGACCTCTTTTATGTCATCATAATTTTGAATTTTTATGAGTTTTCCTCTGCTCTTCTATTTGGATGATTAAGGAAGAGAAAAAAATCATCAGAAGTTTCTCTCTGAGAGTTTTTAGTCAAGTAAAAACAATACCACCTTGTGTAGGCTGAGTGGTTGAGCCAGATTCCTCCCTCAGCACAGCTGCCGCCTGTGGTGCTTTGCCTTACTGGGCAGTGGCACCTGTATAGTAATGCAGTGATTAAAGTTACTGCAATTACCTGCAGGACCAGTGAAGTTGACCTGGGTCTCCAAAGCCCAGAGCTCATAGGCCCACCCAGTGCACCAGCCCCAGCTCTGCCTCAGAGGGCTGGTGAGGATTTGGGTGCATTTGAAGGACCTGAGTGCTCTTTCTTTGCCTGCTTCTGGGCAGCTTGGCTGTGCATTCTGGATTTATAACCCAGCTCTCTTTCTTCTTACAGCGCAAGAAATATTCAGTAGCAGTTCCTGATCAAGATGATGGAGATGCTGTTTGTGGACGCAGCATGGCTCCTGCTGTCTGTGAGCCCATAGTGCCTGAGAAGAATACACCAACCCCAAGTGCTTGTACCAAACCCTCAAAGTGGGAAAAATTTCTCTCACGTTCTAATAACTACAGTGAAAATGCTGCCGGGATCACCTTATCGCCACAGGAGGGCAGTGGAAGGTTAGGGCTACACAGCACGACTGCTGCAGATGCTGTCAGTAGATGCTCAGAACAGGCCCAAAGAGCTCTATCTCAAGGTACAGGTTTTGAATATAAGAAGTGTGTTGCTAGCACTGAGCAGATTGGCTCAAAGCTGCCTGGCACCATGGTGCCCAGCATCAGTTGCTCAGCTGGGGAGAATGTGTTGTTCAAAGAACCGCAAAGCCAACTGTTAAGGGCAGGATCTGGTGTCATAGACACCACCGGAGGAAGGTGCTGTTCAGACAGCACAAGGAGGGCAAACACCTTTGTTAACTGTAGAGATGGGCCAAAGCCCAGTGTGATTTCTTGTGAACAGCTCTTCTGCACAGGTGATGAGTTTGATGACGATCTCTGATAAGCTGAGGCATGTTTGGCACTGCTTTCTTATCTCTGTAATGTAGTTGGTATGCCAAGTACTGAGGCAAGATTTACTGTAAGCCTTGAAGGACTGTATTATTAAAGCTGTTTACTTGCTGCATGGCCATGTCTGGGGGAAGGGCATGAGGGTGGAAGCTACTGTTGCAGGGGACAAGGACTAAGGTTATGGAGTGTTGTCCATCAACCTCATCAGTTAGAAATTAGAAGGGAAGTAGGTCAGCTTGGGAGGAGAAAGTGCCCAGGCTCTTAGGATTCCAGACCAGTACAGTTAACTTCTGTGATTAACTCCCCATTACAAACTACAGCTTTTTTCCCCTGTACTACCTCTTTGTTGAGATCTCCCTTAGCAACCCTTTCTTCCAGAGCAGGCTTCAGAACCAGCAAAGCATTTGATTTCTCTTCAGCAGTGCAGCCCTAAGGGTACCCAGAAGTAGCACAGCCCTGGGCTGCTTTCCTTGTATAGGGAGCTGCCTGCTGAAAGCAACACGCTTTTAGCCTAGTCCCTCCACTTTTAACTTGGGCAGTTAAACACTCACGGAGACTGATCACAGGAAGTAGTATTTATTTTTCCTCTGTTCTACAAGCACTTAGAAACATGAGACAAACTCATAGCAGGAAGAAAGGCGAACCACTGAGTGAGCTGTACTGTACTGTCTGCTTTCAGTTAGAAGGAAAGTGCTTTGTGTTACACAGGTGACTACATGTGAGGTGGCTGCTTGGAATACTGGATGGCATCTAGTGCTGCCCCAATGTCGCAGTTCTTTGTCTGCAGGAGTCGAGTGAGCCATCCACCCTCATCAGAGAAGCCCATGGAGAGCATCTGGGACAGGGACTCAATAAGGCGAGGGTCTGCTTCTGTTAAGAGAGGAATAACTTAAAAGTTGAAGCATTTCATGTAATTAGCAGAATAGCCAAGGCAATACCACACATGAGGTAGGCTGGCACTAATCCTGGTAAATCTAGCATAGCTGATTAAAAGCTAGGAGACACTCCCCTTTGTCTGCTGGGAGGGAGATGTTTGACATAAGGGATACATCACATACACTCAGCTGTAAGAAAACAGCTGAGTCAGGCTCAGCTGGCCTTGCTGCCAGGCTCTGCGCTGCTGATCTAGTTTAAGTGGCCTTGTATACTGTTACTGGCTCCAACCAAAATAATGCTGTCTTAAAGCCACATGATGTACTAGTTCTCATTCTGCATCAAAAGGCTGTCTTGAAGAGTACATAGCAAGGACATGATTTAGGGTAACACCTTCTTTCATTCTGCTCAAATGGCATATTAGTCTAAGGTCAGCTGCCCATATTCAAGAGGAGAACCAGCTGTCTCTAACAAGAGCTGCCAGGCCTGCTAACAAAGTTACAGGCAAGTTTAGCTGTACTGTATGTGACCTTAGTTGCTAGCATCCCTAACAGCAGGTCTGCTTATGTCAGGGAAGTTGGCAGTTCCTGAGTGAAAATTACTCCCTCCATGAAACCTGTACACATTCTCATACCTGGTGGGAGATGTGGGTAGAGTGCAGCTTCTCGCAGCCCTGTAGGTCCTGGCTGGGGAGGATCCCGAGATACATCCAGGGAGCTGGGACCATCAGTCTCTGGCATTTGCAGGGACTGAAGTTCACCTGTGGAAGGATCCACTTCTTTGGAAGATAAATGGGTCCAGTCCTCATCACCCCCTGATGAACTGCTGGACTCACACTGCTCCTGAAATGGAAAGAAAGAGTCCAGATGCTGCAGTGCTTTCCAGGTAGGCTGCATGCTCCTGCTATCTGTCTTTCCACAAGAAATCCCACCACCTTTGCTGTAAACTTGTAATGCAAAGGCGCTGTGTATCACTTAATCGCCTGGTATCTTAATATTCAATCCCACAATGCATGCTAAATAATGATTTTCCTTTTTAGTAAAGCCTCATTAACTAAGTTACGAAATTAGTGTCATAGTTCTTGTACCTGGGACTGGAAGCTGCCATCTTCTGTTTGTGTGGGTGCAGGATCTATCACCATGTCTTGTATCTGCTCTGCAACAGTATTTACTTCTGTAGCAGGTTCTGTGTTATTCCAGTCTGGTTTGGTCTGAACATTCTGGTTAGAAGCACCACTGCTTGACTCAGCATTGCTCTTCTCTTGATAGGGAGCAGCAGGAGTCACTTTGCTTCTCTGTCCTCCATGTTCCACATCAATATCAACTTCAATACCTAGAAGTGCATTTGAGATGGAGAAAGCCTTACAGAGATTTTTCCAAAGCACAGTCTTAAATGAGCATGGATCAGTCCTGGTCTAAACACTGTAAGGTTTCTGTAATCATACAGTTTGCCATGTTACATGTAGTTAAGCACCAAACAGTCATCCTTTATCCTTTAGATAAGCTATATATTTAGAGGGTCAGGGCAGAAGTCATCCATGTCTACTTGAGGCAGGCAAACTCCTGACTCACCACTGACTTAACGCTAGTGTTACAGTGGTGACATGTTAATGAAATCTTTCATTTGCTCCCAAAGGGGGGCTCTGAAAAGGTACTGAGTGGCTGTTCTAAGCCTAGGCATTATTAGTACCAGGAGTAAATTAAGCCTCTGAGGCTTAGTAGAATGAGGTAGTTCTGGTATCAGTCCCAACAGCTGCCTGCTGCTGTTAAAAGGACCTTTAAGCCAGTCTCAGGGATTGGGATAACAAACTGTAAGCCACTTACCCAGGGGGCTCAGAAAAGCTGCCACACTCTCCCCAACATTCTTTAAGAAGGTGACATTGGGGTCCTGGGGCTGGCTGTTAGTAGAAGCTTCTAGAAAAACAACTTCCATTAGCACACACAGATGCTCAGAGGGAAACAGCACCTACAGTTATCCCCATGAGATCTTGGTGCTTGTTTCCTGTCACTCACATACACTGACAACAGCAGCACAGAGACAAAAATCCAACTCTGAGCTACCTCTGGGACAGAAAGCCAGTGGTATTAGCATTGTTAAGGCTCATTAGCCATGCTGAAAGGCAGATCTGGAATAGTGACATGCTTGACCTAACAGTTTGGCTTGGTTTGGTTCCAGATACTCTCCTCTATCAGCATCCTCATTGACTGCATGGATCCAAGCATGCCTTAAAATAATCCCATTCTGAAAGGTGCTAATTATTTCAAGCAAATTAGGTTAGCTCTTATGTCTGTTTTTCCACCCAGATTCTACCCTGTGCTGCAGAACCATAGCTGGTCTGGCTCCACCACCACCTTGCTTACCAGGGCATCTCCTCTTACCTTCCACAGTGGGTGGACTGGAGGCTGCAGCACTGGCTTGGCCTTGTTCGGAGTTCTGGCACGGAGCAGCAGGGCCAGGATATCCCCAGCAGTGCATCCATGGGAAGGGGGGAACACCATGCCGCATTTTACGGAGCCAGCGCCCTCGGGGAAACCACTGTAAGGAGCAGAGTTCATGTGACTCTGTTCACACTGCCCCATTCTGAGTAATCAAAACTCAGGACTTAAATGTGAGGTAGTTCAACAGTTCCCCTCCACAGATTTTACTCACCTCAAATGGATTCAGCAGTGGACTTTGGAACATCACCATGTTGTGCTCCTTGTGGATGCCTTTACCCTCACAGGTGCTGCACAGGTCATAGTCTGGGCAGACAGTGCACTTGAACCTGGTACCCACCACCGGCCCCTCACAGCCATCACAGATCACATTGGGGTGCACCATGTCGCGGGGGGGCTCCTGGCTGCACTGCGAGCGATGCTCTCGCCTGCACTCCTTTTTCTCTATTAAGGGAAAGGGAACTTTGCATCAAGAACAGGTTACTATTTAAAGGCTGGAAATCAGGCAGAGGAGAAGGAAGCACAAACAGCTCTTGTTGGTGCAGTATTGACTTACTAGGTCAGTTTATTTTTACACTGGCTGTCAAACACAAGCTTGGGGGGGCATGTAAGAGAAATTCAACCAAGTGCAAAGGGGGTTCACAAAGATACCTGTTCCTCTAACTGAGCATGCCTCATCTAGAATAAGCATGCCAAGAGATGTGTTATGGATTAATGCTGTGCTACCAGGTTTGGCTTCTCATCCTACCTTCCTAAGCACTACAAGAACAAACTGTTTTCGAGAGAGGGACCCAGGAAGAGATGACAGAAGGCAGAACAGGGACAACAGCCACTGGCTTGTGTGACTCATTAAAGGGACTGCAGATAACGCTTTATAGATATCCAACACAACAGAAGGGAGTGTCTAAGCACTCAATACACTGGAATTAAGGCTTCCTTACGCATTGCTGTGAATATTAAAGATACCAGGGCCAGGCTGGTGTTTCCAGGGAGCCAGCATGACAACAGTGGCTCACATTGGGCCAGCCAAGATGACACGGCTAGGAGGAAACTTGTGATCCGCTTGCCCCACCTCAGCAGGGAGAACTCCTACTCTGATGTATTACCCTGCCCTTTATTTAAACCCCCCACACACACACAAACACCGCCGGTTACACTAGGCCCTTGAGGACAAGGGGAAGGGTTGGTTCTTTTTGGCTCCCATTTTCGGCACCCTGCCAGCAAGTGCACAGCACGACACCGAGTCCTGCTGCCGCCATTCGGGGCTGAGCGACGTTACCTTTGATGTAAACTCGGAAGACGCCATCCTGCAGGTAAGGCATCGCCATCTCCAGCTCCTCGTCGGTGGAAAACGCGATCAGGTCTCCGTCTTCATCTAAAAGAGCAAAGCGCAGCGTCAGGTGCCCGGTCCAGTGTCACGGCACCAGCCCGTGCTGGGTACCCCGGGGGCTGACAGCGGGGATCCCGGTGCCCTGAGGCTTTCCCACCCCTCGGGGCACCTCTCTCGGCCCTGATCCACCGCCGTTCCCGCAGAGAAGCCACCCCCGGTCCCCGCTTACCCTTATAGTGCATGCGGAAGGCGGGCGGCGGCCCGGCCCGCAGCAGCCCCTGGAAGAGCTCGGCGATGCGGTCATGGATGGCCTGGTAGCGGACGGGCAGCGGCAGCGCGAAGCGGCGGATCTCGCGGGCCGCCTCCTCCTTGCCCAGCAGGTAGGCTTTCACCGTCAGAGCCGCCATGGCTGTGGCGCAGCAGGAATTGCCGTCGAGGGGCCGGTTGCTGCTGAGCGGCGGGGCGGGAGCGAGAGGCGGACCGGGAGCAGCGGCCTTATAGTGCCGCGGGGGAGGAGCGCTCGCCCCGCCCACCGGTGGTAGGCTCCGCCCCCTCCGAACCAGGCTCCGCCCCTTTCGCGCTTCTGAGCTGCGGCCGGGGTGGTCCATAGGGATATCGGGGAGCGGGGCTGTGCTGATCGCTGGAGCATCACCGGTAACTGGGCATTGGGGACCGAGTGCGGCGGTCGTGGCACCTTCTGGGTGGTCACAGTGGCCTCCAAGACCCACTGGTGGGCAGGCATGGCTGCGGATGTGCAGTGCACGTCGGGATCCGCCGGGCCTGCGTTAGTCAGGGCATGTGTTAACGCAGCACTTGGTCACCCTGGTCCTGTTCATCACCTTCGTAACGCCAGCCCGGCCAGATGATGGAGGTGGGGTCCCTGTGCCTGCCCTGCTCTTGCCAGGTGACAGCACCCGTCGGAGAGCTTCAGATGCTCAGCGGGGCAGGAATAAATAACTCTTAGGCTAATGCTCTTCCCTGAACTTGGTGTTTCAGAAGGGGGGGCTAAAAATAAAGATACTGATATAAACACAACTGACATTAAGGAGGATGTTCTGGGGGCTTTCCAAGCTGGTTGGCAGCAGTGTTCTTGTGCAGATCAGATACAGTTGACAGGCCTCTTAATCTGGCCATGGGAGTCCAGCTGGCAGAACACACCATCTGTGCCATCCAAGGGTAATTAAATAAAGATGGATTGATGATTATTAGGTGCCTCGTTGGTATTAATTCCCTCTCACCCAAGGGCCTGACCACTCTGACTATTAGTGACATATTTCTTGGTTTAAGATAATAAAAGCTCAGGAGAAACTGTAATGATTTACCATCTTCTGCAATCAAGAGAAGGATAAGTTTTAATTGCCACAATGGGAAGGCCTAAAGCATATATGTAAAGGCCTAAAGCATATATGTAAAAACACTTGGCCTTCCATATAGCTACATTTTCGGCATATGTGTGGCAATTTTGACATTGCATCACTTCTCTGGAAAACACTATTTACAATGAAAAGGTTCCCCTTTTAAACCTTTACTTGTATTTTCTAGGATTTTTAATTTCCAGGTATGGCATGGCAATATTCCACTGTGAAGCCATGAGTTTAAACACAAACAGATTCAGATTAAAGCATGATGATGCAGCACAGGGAATGATTCACCAGCTTCTATAGTGCGAGATATTGAAAGGTTTGGGCACGTGTACCACATTCACCTTCCCTTCTGCCTCTTTGCTGTGTGTAATCTTATTCCTGAAAGCGCTGGTGAAAGCTACTGACTTGACATCATTGGATTATTGTTTTTCTCTATAAGATGAGAAGAAGGGTTAGCAGTTGTAGGACATGCAGCACAGGACACTGCCAATGCTGACTCTGCCTTGCCAAGCAACACCTCCAGTGTGTCCATCTCATGTCCTGTTTCTGAGGACCCTGATGGCCACTTTTGGTCTCATTTATAGAGCCAGAGATTTGTATTTTGGGACCCAGCCCCAGCACATCTTTTCCTTAGGAAGGGTTGCTGCCATCTTAGACAGGACCAATTGCTTATTCCCCTCTCCATCGTGCCTGGGTGTTTGAGGCACAGTGGGTTGTCCGCAGGTTGCTGGGTCTCTTCAAGCCACTTGTGTCTCCAGATTCATCAATGCATTTATCAGGCAACGCACAAAATTAACATCAGAAATCCACGCTTTCCTCCATGTGAACCTTAATCCAGTTGGCACACATGGAAGCGGCCAAAAGCCAGAGGGAATTTCCCTCCTCCTGGTGAGAATGCTGAGTCACGCTCAGCTTTCTGGTGGTGACACCAGGCACTTTTACAAAACAGGAGGAAAACAAGGCTTTCACCGGGCTGCCGTGAGCTTACCTCACCCGTCACGGGACACGGCTGACTCCGTGAGTCATCGCCTTCTCTTCCTCCTCGAGGTCGGGGATTTCCTCCCAGCAAGCTTTTCTCTGGTCCAGACCTCGGACCTCCCTCTCCCTGCATCCCTTATTGCCCCCAGCCCTGAGATGTGCCTCTGGGCAGTTTCTCAGCCCCCCGTTGAGGCCATGCAAGCAGTTGGGCTGTATTCACACAGATGTTGCGATGTTTTTCCTTCTGTTTGCTGGAGGATCCGGGTTTTGGCATTCTCAGCATGAAGCTGTGGCTGTGTGGGTGTTTTCTTATGGCTCTTTAGGAATCCCATAGCATCGCAGCAACCCCTGCTCAAAAAGTGGTTTGTCAGCACTTGGTGCTGAGCAGCCAGCTTCGCAGATGGATGTGGCAAAGGAACAGCAAAAGGGGTGGGGGAAAAAAAGCTGTTTGAGTTTAAAATTTCAAATGTATAGAGGAAAGGCTCAGAAAAGGAGCGATGAGCATCCCTGCAGTGCTCTGCTGGCTCTCTACACCCACTTCCTGCTGGGAAGTGCTTAGAAATATTTGGTGAGGTTCTTGCTCTGAGGGCACGATCACCAGGATACTCCTTATGGACAAGCTTCTCATGTTCACAGTCAAGCCCTGGCAGGATGAAGGCTGGGGGGGGGTCTTTTCCTTGATTGCAAATCACCGTAGAGGCTGATGATGATTTTTCAGCGGGAATTCTTCCCTAAACCATTGCTCCAGCCTGAGGCCCAAATCACTGCCCTGGCGCTCCTGGTGAGGAGGGGAAGGTTTGATGTATGTGTAACCCTGGCTCTGGCAGTGATGCATGGGGACGAAGGGACAGTGCAGAGCCGCAGCGGGTGGATGCTCACTGGGCTGGACCGGGTGCTGCAGACCACATGCTCCTTCCAGATGCTTCTGGAGAGGTGCAGGAAGCTCTGGACACATCACGTCAGACGGTAGTGACTCAGCTTGATCCCATGATGGTTTCCCTCCTCCTCCAGCCCAGTGAAAACACTACTCGGTGCCTCTGAAGCGGAAACTGTCCTTCCTCAACCGCGCAGGCAGAAGGGAAAGCCGGGAGGGTTTATTTTTGCTGTCTCATTTTTGAGGTTGAGTCTTCCCAAAGGTTAGCTCTGCCACGTCAGGTGTTTACACAGGCGCAGCGCCACTTCTCATTGGTGTGACATGTAACTTTTAAGGGCAGGAAACTCTGGGACGGTGTTCTCACTGAGACAGAGGAGCAGATAGGGGAAACGCTTGGAAAGCAGGCACAAAGCACAAGCACACTATGGGTGCTGTGAAAGTACTTTTATGTTCCCAGAAGTGAGCAGGAATGCGTTGCAGCCTACACAAATTGCTTGGGGTGAATGTTGCACTGAGAACCTGATGTGTGGCTTTTGCCCTGAATTAAAGCATCAGCATGTCAACACATCCAAGGCAAACACCCTGTTGTGATCTTCATCTCTGACAGCTAAGGAGAATTTTAGTGCTTCACAGCAGCCTATAAAACAGAGAGAAAATGAAGTTACTTTGGCTTATGAGACAAACAGCAAGTGCTCTTTGCCTGGGGAGGACTGAGCCCAACCTGCTCAAACCCCAGAGCCAAGCTCTTTAGCTAGCTAGATAAGATCAGCTACAAACCCAGATTACATTCCCTATCTAGGCCTAACAAATGTTTTCTCTTTCTAATTTTTGTAACGGCCTCAGGACCTCTGCGTTGCCTTTGGAGTGCTCTCCGTGGAAGGCCCCTCATTTCTGCAGCGCTCTCACTATTGCCAACATCAACTGTTCAAAGATCATGAGATCCCTTTAAAACAACCATATTCCCTCTGTTTATTTGCTGCTGGGGCTGTGAGTCTCTGTAGTTCCTGTTTTAGACTTTGACCGAGGCTCAAAGTTTGCTTGTTAAAAACGGAATAAAAGCCAAAACCGGGATAAAGGGAGGGATTTCAAGAATAAAAGGGAACTTTGGAGGTCTGACAGAAAGATCACAAGTGCTGGCAGCTTTGCCATTTCTCACAAGAGAGCCTAAGGTTTCTGTCATGCGAGGGTGCTATAAAGCTCATTCATTTCTTCAGACTTTTATGAAGACAAAGTGCAACAGCAGAAATTAGATTAAGCTTTATCCTTGGGAAAGAGTCTAATTAATTGTCTTGAGGAAGTTATTAATGCTGTTCTGTTCTCTTCCACTGCAGACACACCACATACCCTGGGTGGCAGGCGCGGTTTGCGCCTCTGAAAATAAACCAGCCAACATCTAATGCTCTAAAACGTGTCGTGTTATCTCCCTAAACTCTGTCACAGTGGTAGGGTTTCACATGCCTGTCCCACGAGCAGCTCTTACTTGTCTGCAACCTCTGGGGAGGTTGCCATTAATTTCTGTGAACCCTCTGTTTGCTCCTGGGTTTAACACATAGGTTTAAGGCAAGAAAGCACACGGCCTGGGTGGGACAGAGCTTCTGGGGCTTGTTTTCTTCTCTCTGCTGGTGAAAACGCTATTGCTGGTGCAGTTGAGGTGTGCTGCTGGCTCGTGTTCTGTGGTGATGGTCGCTTGGGCAATGCCTTGCAAAATCCAGGGGAGGAAGCACAAATTCCTCATTCTTTTCAGTAGTCCCAAGAGTGATGTTCAGTGCATTTCCTTACTCAGGGATGTGCCCGGTGTGAGCCCTGCAGCTCCTGGCTGGCTTCTGGCAGTGGAGGCAGAAACCTGGTGCTGTTCAATGGGCTCCCTCTGCCGATTTCCTTCCTGGATTTTCCAGTCACTGGGAGAGACTGTTTCAGGAGTTGAAAAACGTGTTTTATTTTATAACTGGAGAAGGGTCCAAGGATGCAGCAGACACAACCATCCCCTGCAGAAATGGGTGATCCGTGCTTTCCTTCCTACACGTGCGGCTTTCAGCCCCTCAAGGCAGCCCCTGGGTGCTGAGCTCCCTTTGCCTTTCCAGAAGGAAATGGAGTAGAGGCCTGAGGACCCATTTGATGGATTTCCCCGTCTCAGAAGGATTCCCATGGCAGCTGGAGTGCTTCTGGGAGGAAACACGCCCATGGAACGTGGATGGCTCCCAGCACATCCCTGCTGGCTACTTCAGCTCCAAGGCTGCAGCAGAGCATCTCTGAGTGCCTGGATCCCCATTCTCACCTCTGCTACCCCTTACATTACTCTCTAATTGATCCAAACACTTCAAGCAACAGACTTGAATCACTGGATGCCAAATATTTACACATCTGAGAACTATTTACTCACTAAAAGAGCTCCAGAGAAGATGACAGCTTTTGCTGGAGGGATGACGTAACCACATATGGAGCACATGAGCTGCCACCTCCTTTTTGACCTCACGGACAACCACAGGAGCAAGTTCAGGTGATGGAGCTGTGTAAACTCAGCATTTCGAACCCAGCCTCCCTGTATGGCTCCTCCTGGTCTGCAGTGAAATAGAACCAGACCCATTAATAAAGAAAACAAGGGGAAAATAATATTTAAATCTGTTTTCTTCCATCCTTCACCCAAGAAGCAGCTTGAGGCCATAACCCCGGTTGCCAGGTCCTTTGGAAAAGCGATGGTGTCCTTCCAGGCAGCAACTCCCATTCGCAGTATTCATCCGGCATCGATTTCCTTTCAGTAAACATTAAGTGCTGCTTCCTTGACCAAGATGAAATGCTCCTGAGGAAATGGCAGTGAATATGCACTCACTGCATGGCCGTGGGGGCTGCTGCCTGCGCCTCATCCTGCACACACACCCCAGCTATGCGAGGGTCCTTGTGCACACCCCCATGCACAGACATGTGTGCAACCCCGTGCGTGCATACAGGTGCACGTGCACACACCCACATGGCCATGTGAATGTATGCACCCAGGCATATGCACACAAATAGATATATGGACCTGGGTGTGTGCGCGCACACACACACGTGTATAGACCCATGCAGGCACCCACAGGTATCTGTGTACCTCTGTACAGACACAGGCGTGTGCACAAGTGTGTATGTGCGTCTGTATGAATGAACCAAGTATGTGTACATGCAAAGACATGTATATGCAGACACACACACATGTGTACACACATATACACACATGTATGCACACACACGTACACACACTTTTACACACACATATACACATGTATGTACACACACGTACACACACACATATACACATGTATGCACACACACGTACACACGTTTACACACACACATACACACATGTATGTACACACACGTACACACACGTTTACACACACACATACACACATGTATGTACACACACGTACACACACGTTTACACACATACATACACATGTATGCACACACACGTACACATGTTTACACACGCATATACGCATGTATGCACACACACATACACGTTTACACACACATACACACATGTATGTACACACACGTACACACACACATACACACATGTATGCACACACACGTACACACACGTTTACACACACACATACACACATGTATGCACACACACGTACACACACGTTTACACACACATATACGCACGTATGCACACACACATACACGCATGTATGTACACACACGTTTAGACACGCACACATACACATGTATGCACACACATGTTTACACACACATACACGCATGTATGCACACACATGTACACATATGCGTATGCACACACACACATATACGCATGTATGCACACACACGTACACATACACGTATGTGTACACACACGTATGTACACACACACGCATGTAAACACACGTATGTATGTACACACACGCACGTACACACACTCACCCCTATCCCCGCAGTCCCCGCACGGGGGCGCTCTCCGCCCGCTCGCGCCCCGCCCCTTTGTCCCCGCCCCTTTGCCACGCCCCCTGCCCCTCCCCGGCGCGCCCGCCCCGGCGCGGCCCGGCCCGGCGCGCTCTGTGCCTGGGGCCGGGCGGGCGCTTCGCCCCGCGCCGCTCCGCCGCGCTCCGCCGAGGCTGCGCCGCGTTCGGGACATGCGGCCGCCCCCGCCGGCGAGGAGGCGATGAGGCTCCGCAGCGGCACTGCGCTCACGCTGCTGCTCGGCTGCCTCTGCGCGCTGCTCTCGCTGTCCTGGTACGGCGCCTTCGGCGGGCACAAAGGTAAGGGGCGCTCGGCTGCTCCGCCGGAGGGGAGCTGGGACCCGGCCGTGGTTCGGGGATGGGGGTGTTGGGGGACCCGGGCCCCGCTGGATCCCGGTGCGGCGCGAACCCGGGGTAATCCTGACCGGCGGGATCCTGCGGGAGCCTCTGGGATCCGGACCCGCCGTATCCGGCGTGTCCTGGCCCCGCGGGACCCCCGGTGCGGGCGTGCCCGCCCGTGCGCAGCAGGGCCGGAGGTGCCAGTGCCGGGGGTCCCTGCTCGACCCCGGCGGCGGGCGTCCGAGTCCCGGCGCGCTGGGCTTCGCTTCGGGGATGCGCTTCTTCCACCCTCACGTTTATGGTGAGCGCCTTCGTGCGCGATGGGAACCAGGCGGGTTAAATCCTCGTGGAGAGGCGGCGATGGCAGCGACGGGGGGGAACAATCCGGTACTGGGGGACTCAGGGTAAACTGGAGGTGAGAGATGCGAGCGGCGCTGCCCGCGGCTCGATGCTGGGTCCAGTAACTGAAGTGTACAAGGGACCAGTGCGAGGGCTGCCGGTCTCAGTGCTTCAGTGTCGGTGCTGGGTTTGCACTGAGTAGGTGGTTGTGAAGCAGGGGGGCAGGGTCCCGTCCCGCTGAGGAACCCTACACAGGTATCACAGAGATGCTCACCCCTATTTTTTCCTGACAATGCAATAGTTGCTTTTCCCCATCCTGGCACTCACTAAAGCAGCGCACCGGATTTAGCCTGGCCTGGAGGACAGTTGTGGTAGCTGCTTCTGAATTGTTTATCTGACTTGTGTATGGGTGCAGAACCTCTCGTGTCCATGCTAAGTCACTCAGCTCTTTCAGTTCCTGCAGTTTCAGAGGTTGTTAAAGGTAGGCAGTGTGACCATCCAGCCCTTGACCTTTGCTTCCCATCACCATATAAGCATCTCTCCCCACTACAGGTGAGAAGCAACTTTTGCTGAGTCTTAAGATGTGACTTGGTGGCCTTGCTGTCCCATGGCACACCATGCACAGTCACAAGGTGCAGCGTTTGGTGTAAGGCTGATGCCTGGGCTGGGGGAAGGTGTTTTAGCTCCAGTGGGCAGGATGACACAAGCCCATGTAGGCACCCATCCAGCTCAGCAGCAGGGCAGGAGTGCCTGAGATATGCCATCTTCCCCTGGCAGCTGTAGGCTGCTTGGAGTTCTCTGCCTTGTTGATCAGCTGAAGAGCTTTCCTGTTGTGCTGCTGATGTGGTTTAAATCCCATCGGAGCTGCCTTGCACAGAGGCTTGGGTGACAGGCACTGGTATTGCAGGAGAACCGCCGGTGGGTTGGTTGGTTGGCTTCTGCTGGGGGCATTTTTAACTGGGCAGAACATTTGCACAACCAGGTGTATGTGCTTTCAGCCAGAAATGTTAGACCGTAAGCGTGATGCTCAGAGGAGCACTCTGAGAGGCGCGTTCCTGAGGTTCCTGCTGAGCAGTTGCTTTCCTTGTAGCTCCTTCCCGTAAATGAAGTGAAACTGACATGCGACACTGCACGGGCTCTGAGCAGTCACTCCTGGTTTCTGGAGCAGGGCGGCCGGCCCTGTGCTGTCTGTACTGTGTCATCCTTTGACTCACTTCTGTTTCCTAACAAGCAGCTTTTCCCCATTGCTGTCAAGCACCAAAATAACAACCTTGGTCACCACTGTCCCTGTCCTCCTCGGTAGGACCCTCCCTGCGATGCGCATTTTCCTCTGACAGCCACAGATTGTGTCTTGTGAACAGTGATGGCTGCAACAGGTCACAAACAGCGTGGGTCAGGCTGTGTCAGCACAGCAGGTTTCCGGCTGTTATGGTCATTTACGTATCAGGCTGTTACTCAATGCAGAGCTGGAGAAGACCTTGAGAGGTCATCCAGACCATCTCCTGCCCCTGTGCAGGATCGGTGATAACCAACCCCTTCCTGACAGATGTTTATCATGTTCATTCTTAAAACCCTCTGATGGCAGGTACCTGAGCTCTCTGGACGATCTGTTTGACATTTGGCAGCTCTGCCATCCAATTTTTCTTATGATCTGAACAGAAATGTCTTTTCCTTCAGTTTGGTTTCACGATGCTCTTCTGTTTTCCATTTATGGGGCACAGGCAGAAAAGTTCCTTCCTTCCTTCTTTGCAGGAGCCTGTGGGACATTTGGAAGTTGCTGCTGTGTTTTCCCTTAGTCCCTGCTACTATAGATTAAACCATAATGGTTCCTTTGATCATTCTTTTTAGCTTATGTACTCTTGGTTTGCAGTCTCTCTTGTTCCTCTCTTCTGGACCACCACCCCTTGTGAAGAGTGATGCTTAACAGAGTAAGGGATTACTTCAGGTCTTTCACATGCAGCGATACTGTTTGTACATCGCAGTGTGTTTGCTTTTCACTTTTGCTGCAGAAACTTGTGTTTCATTTTATGTTTAATCCCGTCGACCCTTCAGCCATTCTTCTCCAGAGCTCTTCCTGCTTTTCATTCCTCACCTTGTACTTGCCGGTTAATTATTCTTATCAAACCACATTACCTCACACTTGTCCTTGTTGAACTGTGTCCTTTTGTGTTTTTTCAGACTGCTCCTTCTAAAGTGTCAGGATTGTTTTGAATTCTCATCTTGCTCTCCTCCATGCTTGCCGTCCCTCTCAGCCTGGTGTAGCCTTCAAAGGCAATCAGTGTGTTTTCTCTGCCCTCAGCCAAGCCGTGGATGAAAACACCAAGTGGTATCAGATCTGGGATGGGTTCCCCTGGAACCTGCTTCAGTAAAGTCCTCCCAGTCTGTGCTCAAAGAACATCAACCAGTTCACTGGTGGGCTTCCCACCTTCATGTGGCTCAGTGCAGCCCCCGTGTTCCCAGCTGTATTATGGGGACTTCCTATGAGACATTATCAGAGATCTCTCTGAAGTTGTTGTTTCTCCTCCCCTTCCAACAAGTCCTTGCACCCTCTCACAGAAAGCATTATGATAGATCTGATGTGATTTGCTCTTGGTAAACAGAAGTTAGCTCTTGCTCAAGTTCTACTTGTTGTCTGAGCGCTTCAGCCAGACCCAAGCTGATTATTCTGTTATTTCCTTCATCCTCTTTATCCTCATCTCCTTATTTTTCAAAGACAGGCTTTGTGTTTGCCAGTCCTCTGTAACATCAGCCATCCCTCATGAGTGGCTGGAGACAACTCCCAGCGATCCTGAGCTCCTCCTGTCATTGAGTTCTAGGGAAGGCTGTCAAGGTGTCTGTGTTGACTCCGATGGGGTAAGATATTGTATTAAAACACATGTAAGGCATCACAGAACCTTCTTGTCTTCCTGCTCTGTGTTGGGAGGACAAAACAATTAGTCACAAGAAATCAAACCAGGTCAAACCAGCTCTAGAGCTGCTTCTCTGTGGCTGATGCAGGGTTTGTTTACCTGCTAATGATGTTTTGCTGTGCTGTGGTTATTAGTGAAGTTTTGACCTCATGGTCTGCAAAAACAGATGCTGTATCTTTCCAATTATAAATGAGGTTTGGAATAGTCTGCTGGAGTAGGAAGAGAAGGGCAGCCTCAAATAGCACAACCAGTCACCCAGGCAGCCGACGTCCAGCATCACGGGTGGTTTGGAGGTGGACCACGTGCTGCACATCGTGGTGGTGGGTGTCTTGGCCAAAGATTAATATTCTGTCTGTGCTGATTTTAGGTTTAAGTATGCTTTAACTTTCAAAACCGAATGGCTGCTTTGGAAGAAGCTCTTCCATAAGCCGCTGTCATGAAGTGGACCTGTAGGGTTTAACTGTGTAGTGCAGCCTGTGGTCAGAGGATCAAGGCACAGGCAGGCTCAGGCATTAGCATGCCTGACATGGAAATTACAGGGGGTGTTCTACTGAGAGCTCAGTAAAACAGAGAAGCTTTCATGACTTTAGACAAGTCACAGGTGCAGATAGGATGAAAGTGAACAATTAAACCTACCTGTAATTAAATTGTTCTGGTTTTTTCTTTCCATGATGGAAACTGTTCAGTTCTCATCCATAATGTTTGTTCTCATCTTGGCTGACCAATGAGCTAGGTTCTCCCAACATGCTGCCCCTTGGGAATGCTGCATTTTGAAGGTGGGATTGCACCTCCAGGGTATGGCTGCATAGCTCAGGGTGGGCTCTGTGCCCATGCTGTGTGTGCAGGCTTCCCCTGGCAGCTTTTTCCCCCCTCTGATCTTAATGATTTATAGTTACTCAGTACTAGCCAGCTCCAGGTTTCCGCTGTAAAACCACAACTGCAGGCACCTCGGTACCTATAGACCTAGGTGCACAGTGGGGTTGTTCTTTGCATAGTGGCTTTGCACCGCTAAGATCAGTTTTGGTTGCATGCTATTTCGGATCTCACCTTGTGGGAACCGTTCCTTCCCTGGGCATTGTGGAAGCGCTTCAGAATAGATATGCACAGCTCCTTGAAGGACTCACCACTCGCATCCTGGGAGGGTACCTCAGTGCAGCTCTGAGTGCAGGGTCTCTCCTGTGGCTTGTGAACGTGGTGGGGAGGGGGGTGATCGTGGGGCACCAGCCGCAGTGTGGGCATTGCTCTGGTGCCCGTTGCAGCTGGGCAGGCTCAGACAGCATCTCTGTGAAGTAATACTGCTTGTCTGGTGCCGCGTGCGGTGCTGGCTCTGCTCGCTCGGGGTGTCCTTTGTGGGAAACGCTTTGTCCCAGAGGGACATTTCTCTGAGTGTGTTTACAAAGTCTCCTTATATAATGCATAAGAGCTGTGATCGCTAATCCGCTCTAGAAGCAGCAGGGTCAAAGCTTGTGATACTGCTAAATGCGAGCTGTCCCGTGGCATGCGCGGCTTCCCGCTGCCGTTTCATTCCTGTTACCTGCAGCAGCTTCACTTCAGGACTCTGTCCTTTCTTTGAGGTCTCAGGCACTGGCTGAAGCTGGATGCATGTGAGTGAAAGCCCTGGTCTGAGCCGGGGTCAGTTCACTACAGCCCTTGGAAGCATTTAGCAGGAGGAGGGATGCCAGCAGCAGACCCGCTGTGTGCTCCTGATGGCTGGGGAGGTGCAGGCCTGCTTGAGGAGCCCTAGAGGTTAGAAACCTGTCATTAAAATGCATGGCTAATAAAAAGATGCGAATAAAAAGATGTGCAGGAGCATTTCTGAGAGCCTTTACTTGGCCTGCGTGGTGCCCAGCAGACATTGTGTGGAATTGGTGGCTGGAATGCAGCAGCATTTGCAAAATTATCCTGTGTATGATTTGACCAAATTCATCCCAGGAGTGAGGAACACCAGGGAATCTGTCCATATGCGTTTATCAGAAGAACTCTTCCATTGTCTGCAGTCACCTGTGTTTCTGGTTTTATTTCTTTGCAGTTTTTTTTATGTCTTTAAATAGGGCTCTTGACATGTACTGCACAAGCGCTTGTCCATGTCTCATTGTTGCTTCAACAATAAGAGCTGTGGTTGTGTGACAGAGTTGAAGTTACTGGAAAAGAGATTTCTCCCAGCCAGGAACGTGTTCCCCAGAGACTTGGATTCAGGTCCTCACTGTGCCATATCCCTCCCAGTCTTGGGAAAGTAAATCAGCGGGTTTCATGCCTCAGTGTCTATCTGCTCTCTGGGGACAGAGACATCTCTTGTCACAGGGGTTTGTAGGACACAGCAGTGTCTGACACCAGCATCTGTGTCAGTGCATAGTAGCAGAGCAGGCAGAGGAGGTTAACACACTCCCCATTACATCAACTACTTACTTCTCTTGGTTTACTTCTGTTACGGAACAAAACCCTTTCTCATTTGTGATTCTCTTTGATTCATCTAAAACAAATCATTGATTTGTGCTTGCATCCTGAATGTTCATTGATTATTCACTTAGTGTTTAATGTAGAGCGCATCTATAGAGGGCTAGTTTAAGTGAAGCTGCCTGCCACTCATCTCTAGAAAGCTCTGAAGCCCGCTAAGTCATGGAGAAATTGCTTTAGTGATAGGCTGGGCAAGGCTGCTAGCCGGCTGCTGCAGGTAGGTGTGGGTTAGCCACTGTTCTCTCTCTTCACAAAACCAAAACCAGGCACCAAAGGACCAATTTCTCAGTTCATGGATGAACAAATATTGGTCTGGGGGTGCCTGGCTTGGCAGAGGCATCCACCACCACTTGGTGCTTCACAAAGGTGGGGCTGAGCCACCTGCCTAAAAGCATTTGGAGATGAAGATTTATGTTCCGCGTGAAGATTCTCCATATCATAGTTGTGCCAGGTCTAATGTGGATGTTTTGTTTCTCACAAGACAAAGCCCGAGAGATCATTGGGTGAGAAGGGCTGCGGCGTAGGCAGAAGTCATTGGTCAAGTGAAGGGGCTATGGAAGCTATTAAAATAAACAAAGGGCTTCAGCGGGGGCTGGCAGGTTAACGTGGGGAGGAGGAGAGGCTTTTTAGGGAGTGCTGATCAAGCATCTGCTTAACAGCTTCCTGATTCAGGGAGGGGATTGTTGTCTTTGATGGAGGGAAATGCATTTCTTCCACCTTTTTTGTTTGAATTGAAGTGTAGGGAGCTTTTTATTCAGCAATGGCTTTCTCAGGTTTGCTTTTTGAGTTCATGTCAGGCTTCTTTTGGGAAGCAAGATTTCTGTTTTAACCCATCTCTGTCTCTGTTAATTGGGCACTGGCCACTTCTCCTTCTGTTTTTGTCTCGGTGTCAAGTCATATTTGTGTCTCCGGTATCAGTGCATTAGCATGGATGTCTCTGATGCAGGGAGACAGCTTTGTAACTCCATCTTCCATCCCGCCTTGGAGTCACTCCCCTGATACTGAAGTATTCCTGCTCTCTTGCACTAGGAACAGGATAAATACTTACCTAAAAGTTAATCTGTATTTTGAAATGACCAGACACGTTTGTGCAAGATGTTTTCATTTCTCCGTGTATTAAAGTGGACAGCATTGAAATGTGAACCGTCCTTGAAGAAGCTTCTGTGCAAAAATTAATCTCCACCCATCTTATTTTCATTATGAGTTTTGTTGCACTGCAGTGCCCATTTACTTACAATTGTCACACTGGTGGTTTAGGACTTGTTGGTAGTGGGATAGATGCTGAGCTGGTGGAAGAGCACAGCGTTGGCTTGTGTCCGTGCCATTACCTGGTCTACACCTATCCCCCAATGAGTTTTTAGACCATCCTGATCACATTTTCAAGGCTGTATTAGAGCACATAGTTTTTTCTTCTCACTCTGTGATGGCAAGAGCTTTCTGGAAGTAAGGTTTAATCTGAAGACCCTTTTTTGTTACTCACTACTTGTGTGTATGCTGCAATAAGTCCTCTATGTATTGTCACTGCTCTGAGGAATTTTATGGCTGTGGTACCAAAAAAGCTGTGTAGCCTCGTAAATAATCTAATAAACTTCCAGTACTGAGATATGGGCTACTTAAGATACGTGCAATAGCACTACATGCTCGTATAGCCTGTCCTAGTGAAAACACAGTAACAAGACTAACCCTGCCAGTACCAAGAGCTTCATACAGAAGAAGCTGGAGAAGTTTTCTGAGTGAGGACTAAATTGCTATATTCCTCCCCAAAAGATGGGTGCTCAGGGAGCAGAGCTGCTGTGCAGTGTCCCCATGGCCTGTCCCCATGCTGGATGTGATGAGCAAGAACAGTATTTGACGTATGGGTTGCCTGGTGCATGGATGGAACTGGATGGTGTGGGGCTCTCTCAGATTCAACTGCTGCCACACACAAGTATCTGTCAAGTGAATTGTTCAGTTAATGCTGGCAAAAGCAGTGTGGTGGTCTCCCCTCCCTCCTCTCTGTGCCCAGACTGTGATCTTTTCCTTTTATTTGATCTTGCCTTTTGTATTTTGACTCTTCCTTTTTGCTGCCATCTCTCATTGTGTTCTCTCCGGAGATGGCTTTGATATCTTTTCTCTTTGTCTTCAGTTTCGCTCAGTTTCCTCCCTTCCTTCTTCCTTTGTTGTTGCAGAAAATGAGTGGGATGGACATCCTCCCACACATCTCTCCCTCTGTTAACCTTGTCCAGTTCAAGTTATCTGCTATTTGAGGAACTTTATCAGATGCTCATCTAATAGTGTGGCTATTTTGGGTAGCAGTAATTTTGGGTAAAATCATAGAACAGTTTGGATTGGAAGGGACCTTAAATCTCATCCCCTGCCATGGGCAGGGACACCTTCCACTATTGCAGGTTGCTCCAAGCCCCTGTGGCCAACCTGGCCTTGAACACTGCCGGGGATGAGGCAGCCACAGCTTCTCTGGGCACCCTGTGCCAGCGCCTCAGCACCCTCACAGGGAAGAACTGCCTAAGAGCTCATCTCAATCTCCCCTCTTTGAAGGGGGTTGAAGTTGGTAAAGGTTGCCTGCCTGGGGAGGAGGTGGTGCTGATCCTTGCACTGAGTGCCAGGAGTTGCTCTGTGTCCCTCCAGATCCCAGGAGTGATGGTGAGGCAGAGCGTAGCCCCCTAGGATAAACCCTTTGGGTTCCAGAATGGGGATGTGCTGTAGCACAGGCATCATGCGAGGACAGCTGGTTCTGCCTGGCAGCACGAACTCATCCCGCACCTCAGGGATGGAGCTTAAACCACATTGAAGGCGAAGCAAGAATGGTGTTTAAAAGCAGATTAATTTGCTGGCTTTAAGGAGCGAGAGGTATTTAGAAAAGAAAATGGGAAATGCAAATTCTAGCTGAGCACAAACGGTGTCGTTCGATGGCTGAAATCCTCTGCTCTGTCATGCCAGTGGATCTGCATGAAACATGCTTTTTCCTGGGCTAAAGAGCTGACTTGGGTGGGGGAGGTAAGTACCCGGAATGGTGGATGAGCATAATTAGGACATGATTGTGGGTTGGCTCCATATAGATCAGTTTGTGTTTCATTAATGTCTGGTTCCACCCTGTCTGTCTGTTTTATTAGATTAATTTATTACTCTCTGAAAGTGCCTCTCCAGTGAGCTAAAATATCTATTTACTGGAAGTATTTGGTTACCATGAAGAAACGTATTTGGCATGTGTTTGGCAAATATTAACGACATTCTTCTGTTTCTTTTGCAATTTAGTTGTCTGTTTATCTTGGGTATTGATTGCAGAAGGCCTTGGTAATTATTTGCTGATTTTGGAAATAATGATTTTTAAAGGCTCGGATTACTTTTGTAATATAAATCATTAGCTTGGTGTGCTTGCCTCAGAGGATGGGCTCCCTCTGACGTCTCCAGTTGCAATGTGGACATTTACTGTCTGAAACTATGCTGCTGTCTTAAAATAACAAAATCATTACTGGCGTCTTGTGCCTGAAACGAAGCAGAGATTTACAGAGGCGCAAACCTGGCAGCCGCAATTAGCACACAAATTTGCTGTTCCTGTTGGCAGGAGGAGCGGCCAGATCCCGGAGTCGAATACAAAGATAACTTGATTTACGTTCTGCTGTTTCACTCTTTTCCACATTCATTTTCTGCAGTGTTGGTCTCAGCTCTGGTTGAGGGTCGGTGGGGAAATGGGCTGCCCCTCTCCAGCGGCAGCACAGGGGCAACGCGGCTTTGCTTTGCGGGAGAGAAGCAATAATCCAAAAGGGTGTTGCACTTGCAAGTAAATGTGCTGCCGTACAGCAGCGCATCTTGCTTCGGGGGAAGGTGAGAAATGGGAAAGTCTCCTCTGGGAGCTGAATAATTGGCAGCTGCTCGTATTGTGTCCCTCTTCCCACTTTTAATAACTTGTTTATAAAGAGAAGTCTCCCCCAGATCTCATTGCACAGCCGTAAACTGTGCTCTTTTAAAGCATGCATGCATTCGTATTCATGTCAGGTCTGAATACCTGCCTCCTTATGTTTCTGTAAGGAGGAGGCATAGCTTTTGTGTCATCCAGGCATCTTTACTCACTGCTGGGCAGACTCACGGATGGCCATGGGGAGACAAGCTGTGTCCTCGCCATACCTGGAAGGAGATGTAATTCTTCCATTAACACAAAACCTGGCAGGCCATTAGAATGGCTGGGAAGGGAATTTTGTCTTCCTGTTGCTTTAGGCCTTGAAGCAAGGGATTGTGTTGGCTGTTTGAAGGATGTTGGCTTTATTGGCGCTGGAGCTTGCACAGTGACATACATTACTAGAGAGCGCAAAACACGACATTCAGTGTATGCCCCTGGGATCTCCAGTGCAGTGAATTCCACTTCTTTCTCTTGCACCAAGTGATTTGTTTAATTGGTTTTAACAGTTTCATTTTTGTTCTTTTATTAGTGGATTGTGGTGCAAAAAGAAGCTGGGGGGAGCATTTCTGGATCCTGTTCTGGGTAATTTGATGACTAAGTCTCATTGAGCTTCATCTCTGTGCAGGTGCAATGGTACATCTCCTGCAGGGAATGTGGTGGGAAGAGCGTCTCCTCCTCCTCCCAAAGGCACATGTGGGGAAGGAAGAGGAGAGGGCAAAATCTTGTCCATGACAATTGTTTTCTGATTCTTTTCATCACCTTATAGAATGAAAATGATAAGAGGAGCCTCAGAAAAGAGGGCATTGCAGCAAGCCCTGGAAGGAATGTAATCTCTTTTCTTTGTACCGAGGTATAAAGATAATTCTGATCAGGATTGAAACAGCGGATGGCAAATAATTCTTGAACAATCCGCTTATGGAGTTCCAGGATGTGAATGAATCCCATCACTAATGGGATAAAGAAGTATCAAGATAATTATCTCGGCTGCAGTAAATCCCATCCTTTCAGGAAAGTACTTTTGCGTGGACACTAATTTCATGTGTATGAAATGCTAAAGCTGACTGGACATTTTCAGAAGTTAGCTGATTCCAAAGTCGCCATCACCTACCTTTTATCTACCTGGTGGGTCCTAATAAATCTGATTTCTGGTCTCTGCTATCCTGTTTCGTTTCCCCCCCGCTCCCTGCAGCAGGTTAAAGCTGCCGTGCACATTCTCTCCAGGGCGGATTTGAAACCTCCTTCACCCTTTTCTTTTTCATTTGATCTGCCGTTTTGAGAGAGTTCCTCGGGCTTTTTTCCCTTTCATAGCTGGTAACGCTGTTGTTCTAAGTCTGACAGAAGAGCTGCTCATGATATTAAGGTATGCAAGATATTTCTTAATTTGATCTATTTTTTTACCCCCAGCAAGAGCTCTGCCATGCAGTGCAGAGGACAGCACTATGCTCCAAACCAAATCCAGTTGTACAGGCAGTTAATGAGGCTCTTGTTGTCGGCTCTTTGCTGCCTTTGTGTTTGAACCTAATGGATGCCCCATGGATGAAATGGAAGGATGGCAGGAAGAGAAAAAAGCAGTTTTGTGTTGACATCATCCGTGACGTTTGGATGGGATTGGATCAGATAACAGTGTTCAAAGGGCTGCGTTACAGATCTCTGATCTCTATGACCAGAGGTCAGAGGAGCTCTGCTGTTTGGAGGTATGGGTGACAGAATGCACTTCTATGAAGCGGCTGGTTCTTCGTTATCCTCCATTAGCTGCAGGCAGCTACATTTGCCAGCTGTCAGAGAGTCATTTCTCTCCAGCCTCACACTTAGTGAACTGAGGCATGCCTGAACCAGCCACAGCATCCTTTGATGAGCCAAGCTGTGCATTCGACAGTGGGAGCCAGGTATTGGGACTTCAGCTGAATCGGCTGCCCATGAGCCTCTAGCTGGAAGAGGATGGGCGGCCAGCATCATCCCTTCACACGTTGGAGGACAGATGCTGTGCATTGCTGTCTTGTTGGGGAAAGACTCCATCATTGACCATGTGGAGAGTGCCCAAACACAGTTTCTTAGTGGTAGACTCACAAATCACAAGGTTCCCATCTTTTCCTGCTGACGTGGCAGAACAGTTAACGTTCATGTGTCTTTTGGAAGTACAGAAGGGCTTCCTTCCTTTGACAAGAAATCAAACAAATGCTGTCCTGTCCATGGTGGGCTTGGGTTTCCAATCTCCTTCATGTGGTACAGAGAGGTGAAGGGCCAATCTTGTGCTGAGATCCAAGGAGCTGGGGTGTCTATTTTTGCTGTGGACTGGAAGTTGCTCTTGACACCAGATTTGCCATTCATACTACCATGAGCTGTCACTTGCCTGTCCTAACTGGAGAATGTCCTTAGAGGCACAAGAAGCTCATCCCTCCCATACCAGTCTTGGATTTGGGATAAGTGGGCTGCGCAAGGGTCTAATATGCAATTAGGCACAAAACTGATAAGGCACTTGCCTAGCAGGGCTGTGTGTATAGAGGAGGATTCATGGGATCCTTGCTGCCTCTAGAAGGCTCTTTAAGAAAGAGCTGTGTTTAAGAAATTTGATCACCTTTCATCTCAGTGACTTGCTTCTTAAACAGCAGCTCTTAAACTGAATTGCTTGCACAGAAGAGTCAATATCAAGGTTTCTTCACCTGGTCATGGTTGCTAGTCCTTTAGCTTTAGGATCAGAGCTCAGCTTTAACAGTGATGCCTGGTGCAGGGTTTTGCCCTAAAAACACAGACATTGTGCAGGAGGAGTCGGGTGAGGTCTGGCAATTGACCACTCCAAATTGATTGATTGCTGTGTGAGGCAAGATATCCATCTTATCTCTGAGAACATCAGCTCTTATGTGCTCTTGATTTGCACAGAGATCTTGATGGGGAGTTTTATCTGGTTCTTGGTATCACTGCACACCCTTTGAATGAGCCACTCACTAAAACATCTCTTTGCTTGCTCCTAGCTAAAGGTGTCTGGTTAGCGCAGTTGAAAGTCTCATTTCTTCAACCCCATCCAGCCATGAAGTGGTACGTGGGGCTGCTGTGCCAGGTTACCTCCACAGAGCATAATAAACTGTCTCCTGCCATCTCCTGCTTGGGTGAACCATACCCAGTGAGAAATGGTGGCTTTTTCGTGGCTGGTTGCAGAGTTCTCTGTGAATCCATCATGCAAGTCGCTTGGGAAAGGCAGATATTTTATGTACCTTTGGAAATCCGTCAACACAGTGGCAGATTGCTTGGCTTCAGTAGTGTTATCTTGTCTGTTCGGAACTTCTAAAATGCAGGGCAAGAAGTATTGCTGTAGTAGTTAAAGGTCAGGCAAAATGACAACCGTTAGCCCCGTTAGCAGCTGTGGTCGTCAAAGGAGGTGTTTCACTGCTAAGGTTGAAACTTAAAGTAGTCCTCTGTTCCTCTGTTGCTCCACAGTGCTGGTTAATTATTCTTAGAGTCTTCAAGCCAAAGGTGGCCATTTCTGCAGCTACCTCTAATGGTGACCCCGTGGTGCTTAGAAGCCCCATCAGAAAGCAGGATCCTCTCTGGTATGCCCTGAGCATGCTGGGTACATGGGAAAGCCTTCCACGTAGTTTCACCATGGAAGGCTGGGCTAGAAGTGGGTCGTGTAAAATCCCCATCTACTCACTGGCATCGTCTGGTGACCAAGATTTCTGTAGTGCTGGGGATGACCATATGGGTTCTTTGCATCAGACTGACAGACTTACTTTTCACTGAGGGTGGTGAGGCACTGGCATCAGTTGCCCAGAGAAGCTGTGGCTGCCCCATCCCTGGTACTGTTCAAGGCCAGGTTGGATGGGGCTTGGAGCAACCTGCAATAGTGGAAGGTGTCCCGGCTGTTGGCAGGGGTTGGAGCTGGATGAGCTTTAAGGTCCTTTCCAACCCAAACCAGTCTGGATTTGGCAGAGAGGAGGAAAGGAGAAGATGTTGGCAAGAGGGAGCCAAACAGTGCAGAAAAGGTCAAGAACTTCTTTTGCCTGCTGGTGGGTGGTGTAGAACGCAGGTGAGAGGTGTGGATTCATTTGTATGTGTGCTCTGGTTTCGTTTCACTTCAAGAAGTCCTTATTTCTTCTCTGCTGCCAGCTTCCTCTGCATTGCCCTCTTTCCCTCTGCTCTGCCTACATTTCTCGCTGTGATTTCAATTATTTATAGCATTTCTTTTCCCCTTAAACTACTCTGCTGTGTGTGCACTATTTAAGCAGCTGTCGCTTCCCAAACCCGTTCCGCTGACAGGTGAAGAGGCAATCCTTGTGCATACAACTCATTAAGGGCATTTCAGGGCTCTTCAGCATGGGCAACTACATGAATGCAAAATTGCAATTGATTCTCATCTTATGGAAGGTTTTGATTGTGGCTGAAGATATAATGATCTGCTTATTAATGTAGAGTAACAGGAGGAAGCTGCTAAGGATAACAAGGGAAGTGGAGGAAGGATTTTGCAGAGGAGCATGCCCCCTTTTTTTGGTGAAACTTTAACAGCCTAAACCAAGAGGCATATTCTCCTCCCGGTTACATCAATACGCGTTCAGAAGAACCTCATTATATTAACTTAATTTCTTTCCAGCATGGGCTGGTGTCACTGGGAGGGGAGCCCTGGGAAGCAGGGAAGCGCAGGTTTACCATGCTGAGCTGAATTCGGAGCCGAGGCTGGGAGAGGCAAGTTTAGCTGTTCAGTTTAGTACTCCCTCATCTTTACCTCTGCAGTATTAAGCTTGGGGAATAAGCAGAAAATGTTTAAATCCCTTTCCTCATTGCTGCTGTGTTCAAACTGAATTAACTCCCATCCAAAGGAAGCTTGCGCTGTAGGAAACATCTGCCGTGGTCCAAATTGTGTTTGAGGTCGGAATTAAAATGTATGGAACTGTTCAGTGGTGAGCAATGAATACACAAATCCTGCTCTTTGCCAACAGTTGTTTTGTGAGACATGATTTGTGCTCTTCCCTTGTACCTGTGTGGGTACATGAGTGCGTTATTGGAATACGAGCCAGCACAACCTTATCTCAGGAAATAACGATGATAAGGTGGAGTGGCTTGCTAGAGTGCCAGATAATTTCTTGTTTCAAGCTTACATTTGTTTGTTTATTTGTCTTCTACAAATGGTGTTTCTGGAGTGTACTCGTAATTGATGTGAGGATGTAATTGTATTCATGGTGCATCTGTGTTGGGGCAATATTTATGTGCAGCGTCTGCTCTGTGAAATATTTGTTCTCCTCGAGGCTCCTCCATCCAAGGAGTTGACGTAAGCTCTCAGGAAAAGCACAAACAATTTTCAGAGCTGTTCTAGATACAGTCCTTGTGCTTGTCTATCTCAAAAGAGCTTTTGCAAAGATAGAACAAGTCTCAAGTATAGACTGACCGGGGGGAGGCCGGTGCTTTGCTGTATTTGATGAGCTTTCAGTCTGCTGAATTAAGAAAATCTAAACCTCCCGTTTTATTGTCTGAGGACTGGGGCTCTCGGGGTGTATTTGAGTGCCTGGGCTTCCTTCTGGCTTCTTCTGGGTAAAGACCATTCAAGTTTGAAAAGATTGTTCAGGTTCCTTGAATTGTTCTTGTCTTTCAGTGGGAATTGCTGAGATAATTGCAAAATAAACTGAGGAGTAACTGGCAAAAATGAGCAAAGCAGAAGTTAGAGCAGGACTCAGCGGCGTGTGCTAATGCTGTATTTCTGGTGCACAACGGCAAATGTTGGTACCACGTGTGTTTCAGAGGTTAGTTACATAATACTGCCGAATTCCTGTGGGATTAATGGATGCTTTGGTTCAGACTGACAGCTCCTGAGACCCCAAAGCAGCAGGGTGAGGGTGGTGTCAGTGGACTTCTAGACATGGAAGAGGACTGAGCAAAGCAAAGTTGGCTGGGTATCATTCATCCTATTTCACAGGTGGGAAATCAAGGCACAGGAGGGGATCCTAACCTGCACGTTGGGACCCCCTTCTGACCATCCCTCCTGCAGCTCCTCAAACACAGAAGCCGTGTCTGCAGAAGGATGGGTTTGCACTTATCTGCTGGCACATTTGCTGCCAGAGGAATGGCTTTTATTGGGTTGCCCTGGAAGGTCTGTGCTTGTAGTGGACTGGAAAGTCTGCGGAGCTCAGGGCCAGGACCTCAAGAACAGCCAGAGAAAGCATCCGCGCTGCAGCATCTCGCCCTGCTCAGCTGCATATTCCTCAGCAAGACTCCGGTGCTAGACAAAATACATGTGTGAGGAGGCAGACAGTGCCAAAGCAGCTCCAGGAAAGCAGCAGTTGGCCACTAATTTACTCAGAGGTTGGGCTGGGTGGATTGATCCTGCTGCTGTGGAAACACAGGCGGATGAAGGGGCAGGAGGATGGGGGGGTTGGTCACAGCAGAGTCTGCTGTCGGCGCAGAAGAAAGAGGGAGATTTTAATGTTTTGTGGTGTCTCTTTTCCTACTTTGGAAAAAGCTTCTCCTTTATGTGCCTGTGTGAACGCTCTATAGCAGAGTGCTGTGACTTTGAGTAGTTCCTTGAAAACTGATGGTGAATTTTGACCATGTATAGCCAGTGTCTTCAAGTTCTTAAGGATTCTCCTCTCAGTTTGTGATGTGTTTTCTTACTTCATTTATATGAGTGATTTTGTATAACTTCTGAGCACTGGCAGGCTTACAATCACTTTCTCCTCCTTTTTGGTTACTTGGCTTTTGTTTAAGCTTGTATTTGTCTAAGGGACTGGAGCTATGTCCTTCTTCCCAATAGGTTTCAGACTCCTAATCTCACTTTAGTCCAATTGGACCATGGTATGGAAATCCCAGAGGTGATCTAAAATCCTCCAGGTACTTCTGAAGGTAGCCAGGAGAGTGAAGAGAGAAGGTCTGTTTGTGGAGGATAGTATGAGCTCCTCTGTCAGGGGTGGGTGAATCCATATAGGTGTTACCTTCATAAAGCCCCAGCCACAAGAAATGCTTTAATCAAAGCTTTTGGTTAAGTGTGGACACCCAGATTTCGGATTCCCCCTTGCCTTGGGGTGGCCGTGGCCAGCACCATTCTCTGTGCCTGGTTTGCAGCTCAGCTGATCCCTCATAAAGTCCTGCCCAGTACAGAAAATAAACAAGATCAAGGTTGTCTTTTTCCTTCTCGCACCTCCAGCGAGGTTGGAAGTAACCAAGGAAGAAAATAATGATCTCTTTTCAGTGATGGGACCATCCATTTCGTTACTCCTGCCTATGGCCAAGGCCTCATTCTCTGATCTTTGTTGCTCAGGCTACTTTGTTTTTCCTTCACTGCAATCAAGATAATGCAGCACAATATTCCACTAAGAATTTGAGCTATTCGGTTACCTTTCAGAAGTTGACTTAATTGGCTCTTTAAGTGATAGCTCTCTATTGTGTGCAATCAGCACGACTCAAGGAGGGAGCAGGAAGAGGATAAGGGCTTTGTTTCTAATCAATAAATAAAGGTCTTTGAAATAATGCTGCTTGCAATTTGTATCACAGGTTAAATTACACTGAAGATGATAGTCTCCATGTTCCTTGTGGAGCAGGGCTATGACAGAGTAACAAGGCTTTGCTATCAGCAAGTATGTGGACTGTTATACCCTGTATTTCCAACAAATCCAATGTTCTCCCTTTGGAATTTTTCCTCCCAAGTATTAGAGAAAACCAAACCAAAACTGCTGCAGAGCCCGGCACAGATGGTTTGGGGAAGTCTAATATGTGATGACTAATAATTTGTTTTGCACCTCATAAAGTATGCAAATGAATGTGATACCTGATGATAAATAATTAAAAATGGAGATGCAAGGCAAGGGGAGATTGTAGATGGAATAAATACGTGGTAAACCAGCTTTCAAAAAGAAATAAGCAATCCCAAAAGCTTGAGCTGCTCTTACAAGCTATGATCTGTAGAAACAGACGCTTCTTGGTGCAGGTTTGCCTCTGGTGCTTGGATCTAAGGGACTTTTGGCCAGCAGTCAGGGTTTGGCCAAAGCTACAGATCTCCCGGTGCTGCTGCCCTTGCACAGCTCTGTTGCACGCTAGGTCATCACCGAGCTTATTCCTGCCCTGCTTTAGGCAGTAGGAAAACTTGGCCAAGCGCACCAGGTTTCTTTTAGGTGTATATGGTTTGGTTCTTTTTTTCCTGTTAGTGTGGGGTAAAACTGCTTTATACTTTTTTTTCTTCTTTTTAAGCTAAAGTTAGTACTAATAATTATTGAGTTAGTCCTAATTAAAAATATTTTGTATCTAGAAAGGTCATCTTGAGATTGCAAGAGCACAAGCCTGGAAGTCACCCTCAGTCACTCGGTGCTGCCGCTGCCTGGGACAATTCCAGCTCCTGTCACCACAGTCCCATCCCTGAATCCATCCCCGAATCCATCCCCTTCCCAGTCATGAGAGTAGATGAGAGCTGCAGGTGCGGAGCTGAATAGAGCAACAGGTTTTAATGTTTAAGCATCCAGCATGCTCCTGGGTATGGCACATGCGTGTCTGCGCTTCATTGCCAACACCTTCACTGTAGGGAGTTTAATTTCATTTGGGGGACTGACCAAGGGACGTTCTTTGCAGTGATCATCTAGCTTAGACCATTAAAGCTGGGATCTAATTGATTAAAGATGCTGCTTCTTTTGCTCCCTGCCCCATCCTGGTACAAGATGGATAGTTACCCTTCAGTGCAATGTTCTTGATGTGGGAGGGAAGGTGGTGGTGATCCAGATTTCTAAACCTGCGCTGAAGAACAGCTTTCAGACCATTTCACGTGTCAGCTTGTAGGAGTTGTCATGAAACTGTGGAGGTGGTTTGAGCTTGCCCTTTTACCAGCTGGAAATAGTGATGCTACAGTGTCCTGGTCCAGCTCAGAGTTAACCAGGTCCTTCAATTGCCAGCAATCTTCTCCTGGCAGCCACTGGCTGGTGTCAGGCGCTTTCGTGCCCAGACACCCTGACAAGGCTGTGTTTGTTAGCGGAGGGTTGGTACGGTCTTGCCTCAGTGGAGAAATACTGAATGGTCATTTTGTGATGACAGTAATTGCAGCATCCATGTAGTTTCACCATCCAAGTGTTTTATTGATGATCCCTTGAGCTGGGTTGTTTTCATACTGACTTTGCAGAGCACCGCGGCACTGGGAAGGTGTATGGTATCTATTTATAAGATGCAGGAGCTGCTGGTTTGCCAGTAATTTTGTCTGTGTTGAGTTAAGCAATATAGGAGAAGAAGGGAAAAGAACCAAGTTCTTTGCTGTAAATTTACTCTGTGGCTTCCTTTGCTCATGGGAGGGGCTGTTATGATAAAGTCTGGTCTATTTTCACATCTGCCTGTGAAGAATGTAGGATTTATCTTTCAAATGAAATTTGCTTTGCTGTGCTGCCAGCAGGTTTTATTTTTTGAGTAGCTATTTTTGTGAAATACAACCTGAGAATTTGTATTGGCTTAACATGTAAAATACAGCCAGGGGAAGATGCAGTATTCATCTTTATTGTGTTTGTTTCCCCCATAATGAGACATTACTGTCTGTTGTAAAGGAAGCAGTCCCCAAGCCTAGGGAACAGGCCCAGTTATTTTCTGCTTGCTCCATTAGATCGTGTGCAGACCTCCTGATTTTTTTATGTGCATGTGCTTTTCTACTTGTTTAATCCTGCCAACTGCTCTTCTGGTTGGAAATCCATTTCTATAATGCTGGGTATTACACAAATTTGTTGAAGCTCTTAGTGCAGATAACAGGGGTGAGGCCAGTTTGCCCAATCAGGCTGTGCCAATTTTCTGCTTCCCATCAGTCACGCAGAGGGCTTTACGCTGCTGCTCACCGAGGGCATAAATGCACACAGTAAAGAAGAATGAAGTTTAAGGAACAACTGGAGTGCTGCAAACAGCGCTTGGATTTTGATTTAGAATCACAGAACTTCTCTGTTTTGATTTATGAAGTCCCAGCGCAGCACGAATTGCGTGGCTCGTTGTGCCCTGTGGAAGTCTCTCTTTGTATGCTTGTTTTCTGAAACATTTCCATACCTAGTAATCATGGGATCCTAGCAGAGAGCCCTTGTGTAAATAGCTTTTTGGTCATCACTGCTGTTTACTATTACCTTGTACAGCATGGTAATGGAAGCTCCATATTCAATACTCATGACAAACTGCGGCACAGATGCAAGTGGTGGTGTTTTGCAGCCCCGGATTTTGGGGGTTTGTTGTGTTCATGATGCTTTGGGGACCAGAGCTGGGGCGGTGAGAGGCGTCTTCTCTCCCCGAGCGCTGCGTGTGATTCACAGTGTTTGTGTAGCTGTTTCCAGCAGAACTGAGCACATCCCTGCCTGTTGTACTGTTCTGCTTGTTTTAATCTGTTGAATTTATCCATGGCATTTTGCCTGGTGGAGAGCAGTGGGAATGTTGTCAGCAGTGGCAGAGCAGGATGCCAGGCTGCTTTTTTATGATTATTTGTAGTGAAGCCATAGAAAGTCCTTCCAGGGCCTCATGGTAAGGGTTTAAGTAGCTCTCAAGCGTGCACGTACCCTTTGTTTAATCAACAACCTGCTTAAAGTTTGGTGTGAGTTTATATACTTGCCTCAACTCCTGACTTAGCTATCCAGTTTTATTACAATAAAAGGGACGAAATCATTCTGGCACACTTTGATAGCTACAGCGCTTGGAAACTCTTCAGCTTCTCTCTTTCCTCTTTCCTGATTTCTTCCCAAGAATAGTTGCAACACTTTTCTTTTTTAGGACTTTGCCCTAATAATTACATCTGTGAAGATCCGCTGGGATGGGTTATCCCGCAAGCAGGATTATGCCCTTAAATGGAAAATAAGCCACAGCAACTGCCAAAGTTTGGGAAAAAATAATATTGTGGGAAAACTAAGTTGCTGGATGTATTATTATTCCATGTCGCAGAGCTGCGCAGCCAGGAAATGCTTGTTAGTGTGGAGAGGAAATGCTCGCGTCTTCTAAGTGCTTATTGCATTCTTTTTTAATTGTTAAAACAGGGAAACATACCTCTATTAAAATACCATCTCATGCACCCTCTGTGAAAGGGAGGGAGCTGTGAGAAAACATCGAGGGAGCTGGGGAGGCCAGGCTTGCTTTATGAGCTCTTTCATTTATTTCCTGGCTTCCCTCCCTTTGCCCCCCAAGCCGGTGGTGGGCCTGGCCCTCCCCAGGCTGCCTGGCTGGTTCCCTCTTGGCGATGTGGGCTAAATAATCCAATTAAGCTTTGCAGCTTATATAACTCCCTTGGCTGGAGGCAGCAGCCGGACTGACGGAGATAGAAAACACATCTGGAAACAGTGTACTAAACATCCTACTGCGGCCGGAGCCAAAGCGAGTTGGACAAACTTGCTCATATGCACAAGATGTCCTTTGAACAGCGAGACGTGTGCGTACCGTCTCCTTGCTGAAGAAGTTGAAGCTTGAAAATGATCCTAATCATAAATCGTTGCCCTGGCTTGAGAAACTTAACTGGCTTTTCTTCTCTCCCTTTGCCTTTAGAACATCATCTGGCTCTTCCTCCTCAGCTCCGGAGGATCAGCCAGTCCCCGTAGTTTGCTGATCGTAAATAACACGTATGTTTATGTATTTCAGTGGTGGAAGGAACATCCAGCATCATTTAGACCGAGTTCTTATCTGAATACCCATCATAGGAGCTGCTTTTTATTTAAACTGAAATGTAACTTGGTGCATAACTGGAACATAGCTCTGAAGAAACAGTTGAGTTTTGTCCTGAGAATTCATTACAACCCTGGTAATTTATGTTAATGGTTAATGACATTAAGTATTAAAACATGTGCAGTTTACGTCAGCTTGAGGGCTGGGGAGAAAGAAGAACTCTGCTATTCTGTATTTCAAGTAGTGTGCCCAGAACAAGCTTAGCAAAAAACCAGTGCACATCTTAGCGCTCTCAGATGTCTGTTCTCCTGTTGATATCCATTACTCTCAGTAGGGAAGTTATGGGCATTAGCAGCAGAATGAATTTCCCTTCATGTGCAGTGATACGCTCTTATAGCTTCTTTTTATAGTCTACTGTCTGATGTTAAAGTAAAGAATTTATTTGCCTTTGCAGGTGTGCAAGGCTGCTTTAGCACTCACACACTGCCTGTTCCTGGGTGCTTGCATGGCTGCCTGCCCAACACCTTCCAAATCTGTGCTGAGAAGGGGTGTAGAAACATCATGCCTTTAAATCTGGTATGCCACACACATATAGAGCTGCTGGGCTTGTCCTCAGGAAGACATGCAGGGAATTGACTACAGTCAATGTGCTGGGTTGCAAATGAGCGGTGCGAGAGCTGCAGGGGCGATGGAGGTGATTTACTGGATGTCACTGGGGTGCAGCGATGCTGAAGCGGTGTTCTGTGGCATCCTGACCCCACTGTGGCTTTTGAAATGGTCTGGCCACTTCTGAATGGTACCCAAAGATACATACCTGGGCAAAACCCACAGTGCCAGGGAGGTGGTGCAGAGCATGGGGCAGCTCTTTGGGGCTGTGCTGGTCTGCACCAACTTAGGGCTAATAAACGCTTGACTCACACTGGCGGTATCTGGGGTCCCTTCAGTGTCTTTGCTCTGGCAGGGCTTACTCTGGTTTGTTATGGAAAACCCAAGATTTTCTTCCACTGTTCTGATTTGTGAGGCTGTCAGAATGCCCCTGCACTCACCAGGCTTTGGACATGGCCATGGGAGTCTTCTAGGAGTGTCTTCTTAGTCATAACTGTCTACATACAGTCATGATCTTATAGTTTATACATTTGGGTTGTTTTCCACGGTCATAAAACTAAGTGATGAGTTCCCCAAAAGAGGCTGTGTGTCTTGAGCCACTCCTCCCAGCCCATGACAGCGTTGGAGCTCACTCATCTGCATTGCTCCTCTTCAGACAGGGGTTTGCTGGAGATGATGACACATCTTTGCCTCCACTTCTTCCACATTGCTACTTTATCTGACAGTCTGTCTGCCCTCTCTTGATGTTTTATCCCTAGAGAAGAAGAAAATATGGACATACACCTGCACTGGTGCTTTCTGGGCTGTATAAGATGCGTTGCATGTTCAGTCATGGAGAAGTCTCCATGGGCTCTGAGGCTGTTTGCTGGGTACAGTTCATGGGTTCCAACAAGGAGACAAGGTCTCTTCTGCTTTCAGCAGGCAGCCTGTCCGTCTTGTGTTCCCCTTACAGCACCTTAACATGTCAAACAGAGTTTTTCTGTAACATAGCTTCCCTCTGAGTTGGAAAGTCAGGAAAACTGAGCCACAGCAGCCCACAGAGCAATTAGCATTACCTTATGTATGCCACTAGTAAAGGTAACGGTGTGTGAAATACTGAAAACCCAAATGCATTTAAATAGACATGTTCAAAGGAAATGAGAGGTGTGAACTGTGCATCTTTGCTCACAGGGAGTGTGAAGTGTCTTCTGCTGGGTCTAAACAGCACTTTAGGAATAGTCGTCAAATTAAGCATAAATGCCATGGTCTTATGATCCCAGGCTATGGGTAGCATACCTATTTTTGGAGGTGGTAAGCAGCATACTGTAAGGCTCAGTGCATTGCCTTTAAGCCATTAAGTAAACCTGACATTGCAAGAAAGCAAAACTTCTAGGGATGTGGTTTCACAAGACATTTGAACTGTTCTCCGTTTGGGCTGTTGCCCAAAAGGGCATCCTAGTTCCCATGTGCTTCCTTTGTACCACTGGCTCAGTCAGCAGGATGATCTGGCTGAAAATTAAACCCATAATGAGGATACTTAACTTTCCAGCTGCATCAGCCCAGGAAGGCCATAGGGCTGCATGAGTGTTGGTGCCGTCCAAAGAGGCACAGCGCAGAGAGCACCCTGCCCATTTTGGCACTCCTGGCTTGAGATCACTGAAAGCCACTTGTGAGACCCTGGAGCTTGGCATGGGGGAGTGGGAGATGCCAGTTACATTTAAGAGCAGCAGCTTGTTGAGAAGCTTTCAGGCATCATTTAATAAGCAACCAAAGATCTTAGCAGTAGGACACCCGTGTAGACAGCATCCTCCTCCCAGCTGTTTTTTTGCTACCCTTGAAATGTCCTGCAACCCCCACCTTGTGCTGTGCCATCACCAGCATCTCTGTTGCCTCCCAGCATAGCCGATCTTCTGGAATAACACTGCTGCTGGCAAGGGGCTGGCAGGCAGCTCTGCAGCTGAACTGTTGTCGGATGTGGAACCGAGGCCTCCTGGCTCTATGTTAGTCCCTGTGTTTTCAAATAGGGAAAACTTAAATTACTGCGGGTTGTAAGTTGGGAACTCCATCTCGTTTGTACTTCCAGTGACATGTTTTCTGCAGGGGGAAGACATAAGGGGTTTTTTTCTTTCACTCTAAAGCAGTCTGGGGTGTTTTTGTAGAAGGGGGTGTTGGTATTACTTGATAACCCTGTCTCATGTTTTCTTCACTGCCGAATGGAAAAGGGAGAAGTGGGTCTTCGTACTCTTTTAGCGGTATGTTTTTCTTCCCAGGAATTATCCTAGCATATAAAATGAAACAAGAGCCCTCAGATAGCATCAACACTTAGGGTTGGTCTGAGTGCGCTATTTAATGGCAATGTCTTGTTTTTTCTCTGGAGAGAAGAAAATGCACCCCATTAAGTGCTCATGTTACAAGTCCACACCCTGGGGGATAAATATTTCAAATATTAATGCTGAGTAATTTTTAAAAGGTTCTGTGTGCGTTTTATTTTAAGCATCCTGCAAATTATTTAAGACGCTTCAAAAGAAAAGCATTGAGATCAGCTCATCCCGTCATCAGCGTGTGGGGATTGAAAGAATCTGCTCCTACCCACCACCAGCACAGGCGTGCATCCGATCGGGGCATTGGGACAATAAGGAAATTGTAATCTGCTGCCGTGGATCTGTGGTTAGACAAGATGTACGATTTACATAAACAGTGGAGCGAAGGGAACGCTCTAAATATCCTTTCACTCTAACACAGTCACATGCATTGCAAATGAGTTACTCTTTTGGAAAAAGAAGTCAAACCTGACTTGCATGGAAGTTCTCAGCTGTTAACATCAGCGGAGCCAGTGACTCCAGCCAGAACTTCTGTGACTTCCTTGATATCCCTCTGGCTTAGTACATCCCTCTGACTTTCCCATATGTCTTCTCTGATTTATAACACAGCAATACTGTATTTTGTAAAATTCTTTCATACACGCAGCTCTGCCAAAAGATTCATATGTTACTGATCAAACAAATTCCCCCCGTTCCAGGCTTGCGGCTGTTCTGAGTCTGGTGGTAACTTTAGTGGAACGATGAGTGCGATGGTCGATCGTACTAGGTGGTGGAGAAAGACAACATCCTGGCACTTATTGCTGCTGATCAATAAGTTATCCTTCACTTTGCAAAATGGAACTGCTTTTTCCACCTGCCACTGCCACATCTCATCCCGAGATGGGCTGAGCTCAGCCATCAGCTGTGAAGTGCTGGTGGCTCATGGTTATTTGTGGGGACGATGATAATGATGATGTTGGATTTTAGTGATGTTGGGAGGAGGATTAACGAGACTTTCATTTTGACTCCTTCACAGGCAATTAGCGACAGCTGCTGCTGGAGAAAGGGCGTGATGATTAACACAGTGACCTTTGCAAAGATCAGCTTCCCTTCTTGGGAGGGATTCCTTTCGGTTGGACTCACGAGCCATTAGCACTAGGCACAGAGTGGGATGCATGGGTGCTCTGGGGGTTGGTGGAACAAGGCCTCTGTTTCACTATTAACATAATTAGGTTGTAATAAAAAGGGGTTTCCTAGTTGACTGTGAGGCATTTGCTCTGTTTCAGGGTTTTCTGCTTCTTTAAAGCTGCAGAGTTAGGTTTTGCCAGCACCCACAGGAACGTGGTCCAGCGTGCTCCAGACATCAGCTCTTTCTTCAGGGCTGATTTGGTTCATGAGATCTTACTCACTAACTTTGGTATTTGTGGTGAGAATAAGGCTAAAGGGAAAGAAATCCAGTCTGGAGGTTTGCAAGTGGTAAGAGCCAAGCAAATCCAATTTGGGTTTTACATCATTTTGTGTGATGGTTTACAATCCAGCATGAAGCTGACAGCCACAAGTGACAAATAAAACAGCCCATGGCATGGTCAGCACCAAGGGCAATGTGCCTGGACCTGAATGATCCAAGACCAGCACTGACCACATATGCAAGCTCCCAGCCTTTCCCATTCTCCCTTCCACCCCCCTTTCTTTCCACCCCTCACCCAGGTTTGCCTCTGTAATGTCTTCACTTAAAAATCCTGTAGAGCTGCAATTATTACGAGTCATAATGACCCATGATTTCTGTAATGCTTTATTTTGTTCACTTTCAGCATGTTTTTATTCCCCAATCAAATAGAGTATTAAAAAACCTACCAAGAACAAAGCCTTCGCTTCCCATTTGTGAGAAAAATGCTTCGGAAGCTCTATTCATGCTACACAGGTAGACAATTAGATTTTTAATGAATTAGTTTGCTTTGAAGATGAAGGCTGTAGTGTTCCTAATTAAATTGTGAGGAGAAACACAAATTTGGGGTTTTTTCACCCTAGAAAAGGGAGGCAAAAGAGGATTGCCAACCCAGACGAGGCTGGGGACCATCATGGTTTCAGCCCCATCTCGTGGGACCTCTGTTCTTGCAGCACCTTCTTTCAATGCTGTTTGAATTCATTCTTTCAGTGTTTTCCCATGGCAGTGAATTCAGAGAGATAATATTCTTTCTCTGTGCAACGCATTTCTTTTCATCAGTTTCAAATTAATATTTCAACTGAATGGTTACTCCTTATATTTTGAGACAAGAAGGATGGAGTTCTGTGATATATTTTCATTATATCAGTCTGGTTTATATGCTTTTCGTCATGAGCCCTATTATTATACCCATCCTAAGATGAATAATCTCATATATTATTTTCTTTCTTTCTTCATAGAGCAGGGTGTGTGTTTTTTCAGGCCTTTGATCATTCTCATCACCCTCTTCTAAAGCCCCTTTTAAGTCTGTAATAATACTCCTTTTCAGATGAGGTGAAAACTGTTCTGGGGTTAGCCAGCATCATTTCAGTAATGTTATAATCTTCATACTATTATTCCCTATCCTGTCCACTAAGCAGACTAACATCTTGTTTGCCTCCTTTTTCACCTCCCTTTTTCCCCTAGATTGCTGCTGCCTGAAGAGCAGCATCAAGATGCTGATGCTTTGGTCTCCTTTCTAGTTAATATTGTTAATTAAAAACCAGGTGAAAAAATACCTTGTGCCCGCTGCCCCCAATTAATTTGTACCCATCAGCTTTGATGTCAATTTGCCATTTTGTTGCCTTTTCTCCTGGTCCTTTGCTTCTTTTCTGGCTCTGACGAGCTTACCTCTGTGTCAGCTCTGTATTTGGCTGCTCTGCAAATTCATCTCCTTCTCCAGATCCTCACTAAATCTATTAGACTATGAGTTTAATACCAATCCATATGGCTTCCTCCTGATAGTTAACCTTTTGCTACGATGAAAATTCACTATTTAATTCTACCTTCTTTATCTTCAGCTCAGTGTCAGTATTTGCCCTCTTCCCTTCTCCTCCTTAGCTTTTTTGCAGCAAAATGAATTGCCAGCTGTTTTCTCTGTCTTGTTAAATCCCTGGAATGGGTTGATAAAACCCCAGGAAAAATCAGGACTAGTTCCTCTTGCAGAAGCTGATGGTGATTTATGCCTCCCAGGGCTTTCCTCGCCTGCCAATGCTTTTGTTTGCAGCAGGTACAACCCAGGGGATTCGCAGTGATCTTGGAGCTCTCTGTATCATTCAGTGTGATTCACTCTTGGAGCTGGGCTGCAGAAAGAGATCCCAAACCTGTTCTGCAGGTACCTGAGAGCAGTCTGATGGCTTCTGCTGCCTCCTCTGTACTGATCCAAGATATTTGCTGCGTAGGTGCTGGGCATCACTGTTTGCTTTTCTAATTTCTGAGTTTCTACATCCTTGCTTTAGAGCCTGCACCCCTCCTGCAGCTCCCTGGAGAGCTTTTTGGGTCTAGCCTTAGGTACCCCTATTTCCTGCTTTCCTTCTTGGAAGGGGAATTATAATGTTATCATCCATGTTGTGGTTCACCGTGCTCATAATGGGAAATCTACTTATCCTCAGCCCTGAAAATTTACTTAGGACTTTAAAGCTTATTCTTGGAAGTATCTGTGTGAATGTTGTCTGAACTCAATCTCAGATGCAAACAGTTGCTCCTGCTTTGAAATAATAGGGTGCAGGTCATATGTATTTTCCTATCTCTTTCTGATGGCATATGGGCTCAGACAACATTAAACTCCTGCAAGGAGGCATGCAACAGGAATATGATCAAAACCTACTGCTGGAAAAACAAGAAATGGTGACTTAAGGGAGCCCGTGTTCCATGGGTAGAGACCATCACTGGAGAGATGCATTGCATTTCTATCTCATTATGCAAAGCTCTTGAAGGTTGAAATGTTGTTAAATATACCACAGGCTCCTGTTAAATGGCTTTATTAGAAAAATGCCCCCCATACCCTCCAGGTTGCAGCCAGTAGCAGCGCTTGCTTTATTTGAGGAACGTTTTGTCAGACAGGCTGACTTTTAATAAGCCTTATGCGCCAGCTGATGTGTTAGTTCAGCATGATGGTGATAGAGTGAGATGCTCAAATCCAGCAGCCAACCCAGGACAGTGCAAGAGCCTCCATGGTGCGGGGCTGATCACTCCTGCTAACATCACCCAGCCAGGCAGCCAGCGCCTTTTACTGGGTGGGGGCACTGGGTACCTCTTGTAACATGCCATAGACCCTGATGCTGCAGAATAGCTCCATGACTGGTCAGGATGGTGCTTGAGCACAGGCTCTAGGTTGAAGCATAATAATGGCACAGAGGAGTGCGTTTGGTTGGTATGACTGAAATACATTAATGGACCTTATGCAGGGTAGCACACATGCTATCCTATGCTGCCAAAATATTTATGATTTTAAAAGATGAGTCTAAGACTAGGTACGATGGTCTGCTGGCTCATGGAAGCAGAGGCGATTTAACTGTCATCTTGCTCATCTTACAGGAGCATAGTTACCGTTTCCTCAGGTTTGAAGGAAAAGACCTGTTCCATCTTCATCCTGCCCAGCAGGGCAAGGACTTCTGGGGGGTATTTTAGATGCTCAACTATCCTCTCTTTTTCTTTCTGCTACTTAAGAGGACATTTTTAGTGTCACAATTTAACCTGTAGCTCCACGTACCCCGGCAGAGTTGCTTCCCAGTGGCTTTTTGGAGGCCGTGCTGAGGTTTAGCTCAGGGTGAGTCTCTAAAGTGGTTTTCTTCCTTCTACAGCCAGAAAAGCAAAGGGCAACATTTTGCTTTTAGTGGTATAAAGTGTTTATTATGGAGTGACTGTGTACCTGTGTGTCTTAATACCTGTGTGCTTCACTAACCATCAGTTTTCCATGTAAAGCAGGACTGTCCTTTTCTGCTGAGTTTAATTCACCGATATGGTACAGAAACTCCTAATATCCATTTTAATGGTCCAGTGAAATTCTGTTAGCAAAATACCTAATGAATGCTGCGATTCAGTCAGGGCAATCTAGAGTGTAATGTGTGGAGCAGTGCCAGCATTATATCAATCATTAAACATCAAAACGTAAAAGGAAGAAAATCCCTAATCATCATCTAACTCCAGGAGTTCCTGTGATGGCTGGGGATGAAGCCAGGCATAGGCAGCCTGGGATGGGGACGGGGATGGTAGGATGGATCACCAGCTCCATTCCTTGGACTTCACCGGTTGCATTTTTGGATTGCATAGATGCTGTAGCATGGGGAGAGGACTGCTTGTGTGCTCTGGAGTCCCCCTAGGCCATTGCAAGGCCTAGAAGGGGAGCGGTTACTTATTAAAGGGGTGCTTCAAATAAAACAAAGGAATAGTCATTGCAGGGACATTTTCTGTAGGCAGTTTAGTTTTCTGCTCCAGCTCCCTTTGCAGTGTGAACTGGGGACTGCACTTTTTTTCCTGTCTCTCTTTGCCCTGGGAACTCTTGTAACAGATGGGTCAAAAGGTGCCGTTGTGCTCTCAAAGCCCAGATTTTATAAGGGTAAACGGTTTAGTGGTTTGGGGGTTGTTGTGAGTTTTTTAAACAACGTCTCTTGAAAGTCTTCCTAATGAGAAGCAAATCCAGCTAGCAAAGACTTTGCATTTGCTTTTGAAAAGATTGAATTGGAGGGAAAGCTCTGGCTTTGGCCATGGGTCTGCTCTGCTGGGAGAGGTTATCTGCAGAGAACAAAACCAGAAGTAATTGGTCCTGAAATACGCACATGTTTAAAATGCACTGCAGGTTCCTTGGGAGGTTGGAGTGTGAGTTGAAAGAGTAATGCAGAAGAATACAGAATTATAATATTCCTGACTGTATATATAAAGAGATATATATAGACATAAATAGATATGGAAGACTGAGATTTCATGGTGGGGTTTTATTGGCACTGGTCTGATTTTGTGCCCATCTGCTGGTTTAGGATCAGATTAGGTATTTTCTTTCACTCAAAACCTGAAAATGGATAAGCTGAGTAGACACAGATGTCCCAGCCCTGACCTCTGCAAGCCTGGTTTGCACTTTATAGTCACTTAAATAAGAATGAAGCCACAGAATTCTCCATCATGGAGAAATATTTGTTATTAAACGGATGCTGTCTTGGATAGATGAAAGCCTTTGGGAATGCTGCAGATCAGCTCTGTGGAGCTCCTATAAGGCTCCTGGGGAGCATCCCATGAGCCCTACCAGCGTGTGCCGATCACTGCACCCTGCTGCATCCTGGCTGCTGGGGAAGGAGCCCGTTCAAGCACCCCTGCCTGCTGCTTCACCAGCAGTTCACGCTGTCACCCAGCAAACCCAGCGCAGGGTTCTCAGCTGACAGCCATGGCCAGGCATAGCCGGGGTGAGAGAAGGGAGCAGATGGGGAGCTGTGGGTCAGTGAGTGATGCTCAGCTGGATGCTTCCTATGGCCACTGCTTCCCCCTGCAGGGATACACCCCCAGATCCACTCCCATAGCGCTGGGATGGACAGATGGAGGCTGGAGCTCAGCTGTGCCCAGTGCTGCCTTCTCTGGCCTGCAGAGAAATGGCCTGTTTGAAGCTGCTGGATGCTCGCTTGGAGCCTTAGAGCCAGCCTGTTTCTACAGACAGCTTTGCAAAAGACCGTTGGGCGCAAATATTAAGCATGACAAGGTGAGAAATGGGTTATTTGCAGGGCACTGGGCATGCACGATGCGTGCGGTAAGTGTGAGAGGATTTTGGTCTCCCAGCTCTGTCCTGCAGACAATTGCCTAACTGAGTTTCTTTCTTTATTAAACCAGTGTATTTTAAGCCTGAGGCATTGTGTTACCTCCCAAGAAAAAGTAAGCTGAGTCTTTTTTTAATATACTTATAGCTATAGGAGTTTTTATGCTGCTGTGCTTGAGTCTGGAGATATTTTAAGATCTCTGCTGTCTTGTGCTGGGAGGGAATACAATAAATATGTAGATAGGGAGTGCTGCTGCTTTGAAAGGTGAAGGGCCTGTGCTGAACTGACACGAGCTGAAAAATTTGTTCAGCCTAATTAGCACCAAATCACTTCTGTGTCCAGCCTTGCTTGTAGAGATGGGAGCCAGTTCCCTCCCCCTTTATCCTCTGATGCCCTTCGCGGCTTTCCAGAGAGCCCTGGCTGAGGGTTTTTGTGAGGGCGGCAGATCCGCATCCGCGTGTCTTTGCAGACCGGCGAGTGCAAAGTGGCATTACTGGAAATGCATGGGAAACTGTTACACCCATCGTGGGCTTCGTGGCAGGCTGTTGGAGCTGTCACCGGAGCCGGTCACGATCGATCAGCTTTTAAATGGCATGAAATTTTAATTAAAGAATGGAAAGCCTCTGAAGACATCACAGGACGGGAGCAGCGGAAACAAATACAATTTCACTTCCAACCATTAGCTAAGAAAGCAGTAAATGGTTGGCTGCACATCACCATTGCAGTTCTAATGAAAAGTACAGCTCTTGGCTTCGGCGGGCAGGTCATTAGTGACGGAATAATCAGTGACATTTCCCTTCTAAATCTGACACGAACGAAGTGCAGTGCTCTGGAAAAAGCCATTAAGTGCAAAGCCTTGCCTTTACTCTGCTCCCAGGTATTGCAGGATGAGATCTAATGGCAGCCTTTAGCTGTGATTTGGCTTTGATAGCATCCATAGGGTAGTAACCCCCTGGTATGCTGAGAGGCAAATGCTTCCAGCCTTGCACAGGCAGGATTCCTGCTGCCGTCATGTCTTGCAAAGACAGAAAGCAAGACTTGTTCCTTGCTGCTGTTCACAGATGCAGCCGGTGAAAGATACAGGTAGGAAAACCTATAATCTGGAGTGCTGCTGAGAAGCTGAAAGGTTTATTCTTACGTCTGTGAGGTGCCAGCAGGTAAAGCTCTCGCTCATCATGGAGTCAGTTTAAAGCCTGACATCCCTCTGTGAATTCCCGTGGCAGCTCCTAGAGCTGGGTGTTAACCTGTTTATGAGCACATTCTTCAACCTTTTCTCAATGGGAGTGGAAAGCGAGCGGCCCCACACAGGAAAGAGGAAGGACTGGCCTTGTTTGTGGCTGTGTCTTAACTTTCTGTGAGTAATGTGTTGTCAGATGGACGGAGTTATCAAATGGATGTGACTTCCTCGGCTCGCTCCCCACCTGCCGCTGGCTTTGAAAATAGCACTGAAAGGTTTATAGGGGCAGATGGCCTTGGGGGGGTCCCTGATGTTGAAGCAGGGAATCCTTAAGAAGGGGTTTTTTTGGGGGGAAAGAACCCATGGGGGAAACTTTTCCTAGGCAAACGCATGCCTGGGAGCTGGGCTGGGAAGCACTGTTGTCTTGGAAACTCACTGCTTTGGAGCTGGGTATGTCTCATCTTCAAAATTCCTTTTTCTGTATGGACTCCAAAATAGAAGCAGTCAGTGTGTCTTTTTTCAATGGCTCTGATTTATATTTAGCCCTGTGTTGGGAAGTTCCAGTGCAGTGGTTTTCGTCATTAGCTCTCCTGGTTGTGGGGCGCTCTCATTAGCTCTCCTGTGGACCCTGGGCTAAAGGTCTACTAGTCAGTGGATAAATCTGTTCTGGGTATAGTCCTGGGAGTTAAAGCCTTACTAAAAACACATGAGTGACCACAGATAAAAGTAGATTTTTTTAATGAGTAGTTTCATTAATAATGGGTTAAAAAAGAGCCCAGGAAAGTTCATTAGTGGCTAACTGATTCCACTCCCAGCTATTGTGTAGTTAGTTCCAGCTGAAAGCTCTTAATAGTTTTATTGCTTAAAAAAGGCATGTTGATAAGATGTTGGTTTAAAGAAAAAGCTTCATTACCCTATCAAAAGTTTATTTTTATATATTGTATATGTGATGCATCCTTAAGGTGTATATCCAAACACCTGGATTTATATAAGCATCCAGGCATCTATTTCCTGACATTCTTTATCCTGCCATGTTTCTGAAAGGTTAGATTCCAAAAGTCCCTCTTGGCTGTTAGAATTTGGGACTCTGTTCCAAAGCAGGAGGAGGTGCTGCCTCCTCCCTGCCCTCCTGTCCCTGCAGAGCCACATCCCCCTTCCCACTGTCTTGCTTTCCATCGCTTATGTTCATCCATGAGATGCCCTGTGCCATCTGTGGAAGACCATCAAGATGCTGTCCAGGGGTTCTCTGGAATTACCAACTTGAACACCCTTTGGCTCATGCTCTTAAAACTCTTTCCTTTGTGTGCCATAAGGAACCCAAAGCAAGGAGCAAGGCGATTAAAAATATTCGTGTTCCTTGGGTTTGTCTTTAACAAGCCATCACCACCAGTGCTTTCAGTTCTGTTTTCACTTGACTGATTCCCTGCTGCTCACTCCAGCAGTCACCATCTGACACCCCCAAACTTCCGGAGGTACAGGGAGATGCAGAACACTGCTTTTAAAATCAATGCCAGCAGCTGACTCCCCTTTCTGAGTATATAGTGAAGAACCAGCTGCCATGCGACTTACTCTTTGCTGTGTGCTTCAATCACGGAGGACCCGATTGCATTTTTATGTGACCTGGAAAGCAAAGTTTAAAGAGAAAATCAGAGTAGCTTTTTAATTGTAGTTCTACAGCTTAAACTGCCCTCTCCACCCCTCTCACCAACCAGCGTGCTGGACCACAACTCCCTAAATCCACATGGATGAGCGATGAGCATCGCTTTTGTGGCTTGAAACCCTTTGGAGCACGGAGAAGAAAGCGTCTGTCTTTCTCCATCCGCAGGTGACGTTGTGGACATCTACCAGCGGGAGTTTCTCGCCCTCCGGGACCGGCTGCACGCAGCCGAGCAGGAGAGCCTGAAGCGCTCGAAGGAGCTCAACCTGGTCCTGGAGGAGATCAAGAGGGCAATCTCGGAGAAGCAGGCCCTGCGGGATATAAACCGGACCTGGAGCAACTTATCTGGTGAATAAACAGAGCCGTTGAGGATCTCGGGCTGTGTGGAAGCTGTTGCTAATGAGGAGGTAGAGAGGTGTGTGTGCGTGTGCGCAGGGCTGCGGACAGGACCTGCTCTTCTCTCCCCCAGCGCCAGCAAATTGGGGAGTTCAGAGGGACTTGGGAAGCCTTAAACTCCTGTTTAATTAGAGGTGCACAGGCATCATTAAACACTGAGATTTGCCTCTGCCGAGGATTTCCCCGTTTGCTTGCTTACAAGCTTTTTATTTCCCTTGCAAGTCATACATGCCTTTTCCTATGCCTGTATTGAATCCATATGGAAAATGGCTATCCAAAGAGGGGGGAGGAAGGAGTTAGGCTGGCTGAGCACCCCTTGCCCATTTATTTGTTCTTTTTTCTTTAAGTTGCACAGTTAAAGAAAATCGGATCTCTACAGAGGGATCTGATTTGACCTTCATTTTATCTTCATTCTCCCCCCTACTTCCCAAACATTTTGGGACTTCTTTAAGGCCCTCCTGGCTCCTGCTGAACTTTAATTGGGTTTGTGGTAGCATGCTAAAGGTTGGCCTGATTTTTTATGACCCAGCAGTAGTCTCGGGTGGCCAGGCTGCTCTAAAAAGGCTTTTTGCCTTGCAGTCTCTTCCTTCCTACCGTGCCTTGCAATTGATTCCCTTTTCCTTTTTAAGACGAAACCAAGTTAAAACTGTGGAATATCACCAACAAGAATGTGCTGCACCTTCCCACCATCTTCCATCATTTGCCACATTTGCTGTCAAAGGAGAACAGTCTGCAGCCAGCCGTGCATGTGGGACAGGGGCGCACTGGAGGTAAATGGGAATTAGTGCTGCTTCTGGTGCTCTTCCTCACCTTGGTGCCTGTCCCTCCCCTTTCCTCCGGGCCTGGCTGTGGTATGGATATGAGCAGGGCTGGAGGAACGGCTGCATGCATCATGCAAGCTTCCTTGGTGACACATGGGGTGGGTAAGCCATGTCACCTCTGCGAGTCTATGGGGTAGTGCTGTGTCTGCTCTTGACTGGCACTGAAATGTTCTCGATGCTTCTGCCAGATATTTTTTGCTGCTTTCCATCTCCAGAGTGCTCTAGGCTTTGCCTGGAAGGTGGTCAGATGAAAACATGGTTTGCAGGGCATTTCATGGAGACTTTCAAGTTGTCATAGGCGACAAATCCCATCTGAAACAGGACTTTGGTTACTAGACGATTCCTCCCTGCTCCCAAATCCCAACCCAAAGACCTGACTCTTAAACTGAGGTGCTTCTGGCCATGGAAGGGATTTGGAGAACAAAAGTCATCTCAAAGCTACCATTCACAGACTGAAAAGGCCCCTAGGAGAGGGAGGGTTTGGGAATGTTTCCTTAGACATCAGACTTCAAGGAGAAAAGGAGTCTGTCTGACTGCCCTGCCGGGGTGCCCTGCCAGCCTGGTACACTGGGGTGCTGCTGGTTGGTAGTGGGCTGGGGGACAGAAGTATGGGAACCCTACATAGCCAAGGAACCCGCCAGCCTGCTCATCACTGCTGGTGTTTAATGATGGAGCATGGCACCAAGCAGGTGTCGTAGGAGCAGAGCAAAGAGCCTTGTCCCAGCGCACCCCCCTCTCTAAAATCTCTCCGTGGCCCTGGGCAGTGTCTGTCGTGATGGGAATCCCCAGCGTGAAGCGGGAGGTGCATTCCTACCTCACCGACACCCTCAACTCCCTCATCTCGGAGCTCACTCAGCAGGAGAAGGAGGACTCCGTCATCGTCGTCCTCATTGCTGAGGTAAGGCAGAGCTTTGCCCGTTTACCCCATTTCCCTGGCCCCCCCTCCCCCCCCCCTCCCCCCCCCCCCCCCCCCCCCCCCCCCCCCCCCCCCCCCCCCCTCCCCCACCCCCCCCCC